>PVJC01012154.1:0-40142 GCA_004026665.1 Murina feae | reverse complement strand
CCCAACTGCCCTCTGCCAGCCTGGTCCCCCCCAACTGTCCTCCCCTGTAGGCCTGGGTTCCCCCCAACTGCCCTCCCCTGCAGGCCTGGGTTCCTCCCAACTGCCCTCCCCTGCAGGCCTGGGTCCCTTCCAACTGCCCTCCCTTGCTAGCCATCTGTGGCAACCATCTTTGACCACATGGGGGAAGCCATCTTGTGACGGTCAATTTGCATATTACTCTTTCATTAGATAGGATATAAAGAGGTAATATGCTAATTGCCATTACCGTGTCCCAGTAATAACCAATTTGCATATTGATGCGCACAGCAGAGGGCAGGCGGCTGGAGCCAAATTCCCAGTAGTCTGAGGAGAGTGCCTGACAGGAGCCTGGACTGCAAAGAAAGAAGAGGAAATGTCCATGGGAGCTCCTCCAATCCCCCTGCATGGATACCCTATCCCAGCCCCACACCACCATGGGGATGGGGAGGCTGACCGGACAGGGAGAAGACCCAGCCTCAGGGTAGCTGCAGCCTGCACCTCCAACTCCCGATCTCTTCTCCTGCCATCCCCACCATAGGCACCCACAACAATAGCACACCGGCAACCACCCATCAGTGTCCCTAAGGCACCCAGGCCCGTGATCCACTGCTGCTGGGCCCCTTTCGCTGGAGTCGGGTACGCCTCCTCTCCTCCTTACAACTCCAGACCCGGATGGAGCCAGTCCTGAGCAGCCCTCCAGGGTCAGACCCTTGCCCCCCCTAAGCCCCACAGCAGCAGCACCCTCTCCACAGAAGAAGCACACTGAACCTTGCTGGGGGTGCAGCTAAACCCGCCCTCCTAGCCCATCTGGCTTTAGGAGATTAGAGCCCCACCCTGAGCAGGTACAGCTGCGAAACAGCCACTTACAATTTAAAGAATGGCACCAAGTGGGAAGATTTGACAGTTACTCCCCATTCGACCTTGCTGTCCCCCATTGGCCCCCCTAACTCCCTGACCCCCACCAGTGCCTCCAGGGACAACCACCGCTACAGGGCTGCTGGCCAGAGCCCGCCCCTCCAAGGCCTGCAGAACTCTCTGCAAAGCTTCCATAGCTACAGTCCCAGGAAACAATTATGCCCTCCTCCCCTAATCAGCACCTGCTACCTGCAAGGGTACCGATGGGCTTAAAAATAACAATCCCTTCCCGTTTAGACATCACTTATTTGACGAAACATTTCTAGGTTTATTAGCCCAGAACCTCCTTATGATAATCCAGGAACGTAGGTGGAGAAGAGAATACAATTCCCAGGATGTGTGTATGTATTCAGAAATGAAGCTCAGAGAGGAATGACCAGTCACTATGATGTGTGCTGACCACCAGTGGGCAGACATTCATCGCAGTAGCTGCCCCCCTGGTGGCCAGTGTGTTCCCACAGGGGGAGCGCCACTCAGCCAGAAGCTGGGCTCATGGCTGGTGAGCACAGCGGCAGTGGTGGGAGCCTTTCCCACCTCCATGGCAATGCTAAGGATGTCCAACTGATGGCTTAGTGGGCCTAAGCCGTCAGTCGGACATCCTTCCAGGGCTCCTGGACTTCTGAAGGGCACAAGCCAGGCTGAGGCAAATTTTATGCACCAGGTCTCTAGTTGCTTTATAAAACTCATGGCTCCTTAATACTTAGTAGTATCTACTAACAAAGACTTCTCAGGAGCCTTTCTTTCCTACACATCTAATAAAACAAAATAAGGTCCAAAAGTCCTAGCCAGTTTTGTGCAGTAGTTAGAGTCTTTGCCCATAATTTGTGTGCAAGAGGTAGAGCTTAATTCCTCTCCCCTGAGTGTCCCTACCAATGCATAAAAATATGGCAAAGTGACAGTGTACGACTTCTGAGGTGAGGTCAAAAGAGGCATTGTGGCTTCCTCCTTGCTGTCACTGTTGGAACACTCATTCTGGGAAAGGCCAACAACCATCTTGTGAGGACACTCAAGCAGCATGTGGCAAAAAAGTGTGACCTCCCTCCAACACCCCATGAGGCATGGAGGCTTTCTGCCAACAGCCTCAGCTGTGCGTGTGAGCCTTCAGATTCCTACAACTGTGGGCAGATTCCTTGGTAGAAATCTCATGAGAAACTCCTTAATTCTCACAATAATTGAGATAATAAATGTTTGTTGTCTTAAACCGCTAGATTTTTCTGATAATTTATGCAGCAATAGATAACTAATAAATCTTCTGAATCCTCTCACTGCCAAATGGCCCTCTAATTTGTCTAACAATCTACAATGACAAATCAGGATGCTCTATTGCATCTGTAGGCAACTCAGACTGTCAGACTTCAGTATGTATCACTGAATCCTGGTCCTCTTCTTTGGAGCCTTTGGGACAAATGTGATCATGCCCTCCACTTTGCAGGCCCTAGTCACTCATTTCCAGACTGTCTCCTTCCCACCTCTACTCATCTTCCACTTCCATACTGCCACCAGACTTCTCTCTATATAGAGAACCCAACTATGATCTGAAAAACAAGAGAAGTTAAGAGAAAAGCAGACTGTCCTGAAGCACAAAAAGGCAAAAAAGAGAACTTGACCCAACTGTGACTTAGCTACACCAATCCCAGGATCAGAGGAATGATAGTGGTTAAAACAAGAGCCATATAAGTATATGTAATTAGTTTATTGTATGACTAAGTAAATGTTGAATAACTTCCTATTAATATATATATGTATATATATTCTTTATCACTCTCATGCTCTGTACTTTTATTTCTTCAATGAGGTTGCACACACATACACTCTCCCAGTCCTACCTTAGTTGCTCATTTCCATACAAGGTAGAGGGGAACTACTTAACTAGATGGGAAATGCACTTTCTTCATATGACCCCAGAACACACTTTCAGTGCTGTTTCTGACTACTACTTGTTTTTCTCCACTCATCTGCAAAGCCCCAAGTTCTGGCTACTCCAAATTGCTTTGTCTTCTTCCAAAGAGTCATTCCCTCTCCCCCTATTCCCCCACCCCCCAGTAACTTTCACAAGCTGTCACTGGTGCTTGGTGCTTGAAATGCCCTGGGCCAATTACATTCCTTCTTTAAGACCTGCTTTAAAAGGGAATCTGCCTACAATACTTTGGAAGCCCTTCTCCCAGGTGATTTGTTCCTTCCTTGTGTTCCTTTTGCAACATGCAGTTGGCACTCACCATGACACATCCTAGTCATGTGTTAAAGTGTCTGCTCCTCCTTCCAGGCCAGCACATCTTAACTTTTTTCTGAAATCAATCATTTCAAAGGAATAGTGAACCCTAGTGACTCACATGGACGGTAGTACAGGGGTTTGAAATATCTTTTCAATTATTAGAAGACTAGGGGCCCGATGCACAAAATTTGGCTGGGGTTCCCTCAGCCTGGCCTGTGCCCTCTCGCAGTCTGGGACCCCTCAGGAGATGTCCACCTGCTGGTGTGCCTGGCCAGCCTGGGTGAGGGGCTGATGACCGTTTCAGGCTGCCCACAGTCCCTTCAGGGTTCGGATCCCTACTGGGGTACCTGGCCAGCCTGGTGAGGGGCAGAGGGCTGTTTCAGGCTGCCCACAGTCCCTTCAGGTTTTGGTTCCCTACTGGGGTGCCTGGCCAGTCTAGGTGAGGGACTGATGGCTGTTTGCAGGCTGGCCACAGTCCCTTCAAGGTGGGTGCCCCCCCCCCCCCCGGGTCCCTGGCCAGCCTGGGTGAGGGGCTGATGGCTGTTTGCAAGCTGGCCACAGCTCCCATGACCCAAGGTCCCAGTGAGACTGGCTAGAATCAGGTTTCTGGGGTTTATTTATCTTCTATAATTGAAACTTTGTTCCCTTGAGTGGAAGGCCATAGTCAGCCTAGGCAGGCAGTTTCCTCCATCACTGGTGAAATGAAGCCTCCTGTTTGCTTCAGCTCCGTGGCTTTTATAATTGAAACATTGTTGCCTTGAGCAGAGGCCCAGCCAGCCTAGGCATGCAGTTTTCTCCATCGCTGGTGCAATGGAGGCCTCCTGTTTGCTCTAGCTCCATGGCTACCAGCCACCATCTTGGCTGGGTTAATTTGCATACAGCCACTCTGATTGGCTGGTGGGTGTGGCTGAGGGGCAATTAGCATATTACTCTTTTATTAGATTAGATTAGATTCCACTGTCGTGTAAGACTTGTACCACCAGATTGTGAATCATTTGAGGACAAGGACCATCTTGTATCCAACTTCCTATTTACCCTCCATAGTAGGCTCCCAATAATTAATAGATGAATAAATTAAGCAATAAATGGAATTTCCTTATTTGATAATGTAGCAGAAATTTTGAAAGCAATTGGCCACTCTTTTAGGAAAAGTGAAAAGTCACATAAATTAACCTCACAAGCTTTCAAAAACAAACAATATGGGTAGAAAGTGTTGGATAATGATGAGTGCACAGGAACAAGAAGACAGTTTGGAGGCAGTTTCAATGGATTGCAGAAGATAGCCCCAACAAACAGCCTTGTAAAAGGACAATTTGGATGTGAATGTGTTTGTAGCACCCGTCCCACCACCTCCCACCCCCCAGATTACAAAATGCTGGCAAAGCCTAGCCTACAAATCACTGCTTTAATGCAAAGCAAATGCTTGTTCCTGGAATGAAACAGCTGAGAATAATTAATTTTCCCTGCTTTTAGAGAAGAAAAACCAATATATTTTTACCTGCTGAAGTACAATTACATGTGCTTTCCAGGCCACTATAGAAATGCTTTATTGAGGCCACTGTGTATGGTATGGTTAATAATAGTATAAACAAATACACATTTGTTTTAAGCTTGTGATTCAATACAACTAATTAAAATATATGCAAATGTGTAGCATAAAAGGCCAATCTTACTACATGGGTACATACTCTCTTTTGTAGCCTGCCCTCACTCTGCCATTGGGAACCTGGTAGAGTTTGTGAACTTCAGTACTGCCTTAGAGTGATTAGTAGGAAGCAGCGAGCGTGGAGATCAATGAGAAACAGACTCCATGTATTTAAGGGAAATTTTAAGCAATTCAGAATAGGAGGCATAAGGACCTTTAAGAGGGTGAAAGGCTGTTTGACTAGCAGCCTTTGTGATAAGCCTATGTTGTGATCCTTCATCCTAAATAGATTTGAGGCCCACAGTTAAGCCAGTGCCTGATCACCTGGTGAGCACACATGGTAATTTTTACTTTCCCTTGAAGTTACCCTCACTTTATTCAGGTTCTTGCAATCTAGGAATATGTTCATGATGCTGACAATGGAATTTATACATAATACTCCAGAAATTTATGTGGAATCAAAAAAGATCTTGAATAGCCTCAGCAATCTTGAGAAAAGAAGAATAAACTCAGAGGTATCACAATGCCTGATGTCAAACTATACTACAAGGTCATTGTAATCAAAACAGAGTGATCCTAGCATAAGAACAAGCATATAGGTCAATGGAACAGAGCAGAGAGCCTACATATCAGCCTACGCCCAATTGATATCTGACAAAGAAGCTAAGAGTATACAGCGGAGTAAAGACAGTCTGTTCAATAAATGGTGTTGGGAAAATTGAATAGATACATGCAAAACAAATAAACAAAAAACTAGACCACCAACTTACACCATACACAAGAATAATCACAAAATGGATAAAATAATTAAATATAAATCATGAAACCATAAAAATCTTGGAAGAAAACATAGGCAGTAAAATCTCAGGCATCTCTCATAGCAATATTTTTACCGATATATCTCTTAGGGCAAGGGAAATGAAGGAAAAAATAAACAAATGTCACTACATCAAACTAAAAAGCTGCACAGTGAAAGAAACCATCAACAAAATGTAAAAAGAACCCACTGTATGGGAGAACATATTCACCAACAATACATCTGATAAGGTGTTAATTTCCAAAATATATAAAGAACTCATACAATTTAACTCCAGGAAGACACACAATCCAATTAAAAAATGGGCAAAAGACCTGCATAGATACTTCTCCAAAGAGAACATACAAATGGCCAGTAGACATGAAAAATGCTCAGCATCCCTAATGATCAGAGAGATTAAAACCATAATGAAAAAAAAAAAAAAACGAAAAACCATAATGCAATATCACTTTACACCTACCAGAATGGCTACCATTAATAAATCAACAAACAACAGGTGCTGACAAGAATGTGGAGAAAAGGAAATCCTCATGCACTGTTATGGGAATACAGACTGGTGCAGCCACTGTGGAAAATAGTATGGAGTTACCTCAAAAAATAAGAAATGGAACTGCCTTTTGACCCTGTGATCCCACTTCTGGAAATATATCCTAAGAATTCAGAACACGAATTGGAAAGAATATATGCACCCTTATATTCATAGCAGATTATTTTTAAATATATATTTTTTATTGATTTCAGGGAATGGGAAGAGAGAGAGATATACAAATATTGAGAATAAGAGTCATTGATCAGCTGCCTCCCACACACTCCCTAATGGTGATTGAGCCCACAACCTGGGCATGTGCCCTGACTGGTAATTGAACTGTGACTTCCTGGTTCATAGGTTGATACTCAACCACTCAGTAACACCAGCTGGGACATAGCAGCATTATCCTATCTAATCTAATCTAATCTAATCTAATCTAATCTAATAAAAGAGTAATATTGAAAATGACCATTTCTATGGGACGCCTAAGCCACGCCCACCAGCCAATCAGAGTGGCTGTATGCAAATTAACCCAGCCAAGATAGAGGCTGGCAGTTACAGAGCTGGAGTAAATAGCAGGCTTCCATTGCACCTGGAATAAACTGTCTGCCGGCTGGCTGGGCCTCTCTGTGCTCAAGGCAACAACATAGTTTCAATTATAGAAGCCTTGGAGCTGAAGCAAACAGCAGGCTTCCGTTGCACCAGCGATGGAGGAAACTGCCTGCCTAGGCGTCTACTAAGGAAACATTCTTTCAGTTATAGAAGCCACAGAGCTGAAGTCAACAGGAGGCTTCGTTACCTGCCTACGCCTCGGCTTAGAGCAACAGTATCAACTACAGAAGATAAATAAACCCCAGAAACCTGCTTCCAGCCAGACTTGCTGGTACGTTGGGTCAATGGGAGCTGTGGGCAGCCTGAAAACAGCCCTCAGGCCCGCACTCAAGCGGGCCACACCCCAGTGGGGTGAGGGATCCCACTGGGGGGCTTGGCCAGCCTGCAAGCAGCCATCAGCCCTCACCCAGGCTGGCCAGGTATACCAGTAGGGACCCAAAACCAGAAGGGACTGCGGGCAGCCTGAAAGTCTGAAAATGGCCCTCAGGCCCACACCCAGGCTGGCCACACCCCAATGGCGGGAGGGATCCCACTTGGGGGCTTGGCCAGCCTGCAAACAGCCATCAGCCCCTCACCCAGGCGGGCCAAGTACCCCAGTAGGGACCCAAAACCTGAAGGGACTGTGAGCAGCCTAAAAATGGCCCTCAGCCCCTCACCCAGGCTGGCCAGGTACCCCAGTAGGGACTCAAAACCTGAAGGGTCTATGGGCAGCCTGAAAACACCCCTCAGCTCCTCACCTAGGCTGCCCAGGCACCCCAGTAGGGACCCAAAACCTGAAGGGGCTGTGGGCAGTCTGAAAATGGCCCTCAGCCTGTCACCCAGACTGGCCACACGCCAATGGAGTGAGGGTCCACACTCGGGGGCTTGGCCAGCCTGCAAACAGCCATCAGCCTCTCACCCAGGCTGGCCAGGCATGCCAGCAGGTGGACATCCCCCGAGCGGTCCCAGACTGCGAGAGGGTACAGACTGGGCTGTTGAACCCCCCCCCCCCCCCCGCGAGTGCACAAGCTTTTTGTGCACGGGGCCCCTAGTATATACTTAACCCATAGACACAGACAACTGTGGTGATGGCCAGAGGGAAGAGGTGGTGGTGGGGGGTGGTCATAGACAAAAGGGGGAAATGTGAACATCTGTAATAGTGTCAGCAATAAAAATAAACTTCAAAAAAAGAATGTAATATATTTGTACATTATAAAGGACAATAATAAAATGAGCACCTGTAGACCTGCCACTCAGCTTAAGAAATTGCCCATTACCCATAACTTTGAAGCCCCATGTGGGCCTGTCTGCACTTTACGTAAATGGTATATCATATGATTTCCTCTATGAGAGTCTTTGCAGTTTCTTACATATTTAACTAAAAGAATAATGAGTTTCTTTAGCATTCTAGACTTTGCTTTATCAAATCAAACTGTTCTTCAGTTGCCAATTAGAACTTGAAAGCGGTACTCCCACCCCTTTCAGAACAGGCAAAGTTCTTTATCAAGTACTACTTTTGTCACTGTTACCAAAATTAGCTATAGTTTAAAAAAATTTTTAAATGTTCATTTGAATTGGTGCTTCCCAGAACATGGAAAAGATAAAATGTCATTTTACTGTAAGTTAAAATTCTAAACCATCTTTTAGTTTTACTGTCATTAAAAATTTGGCGAGCATGTACAAACACTTCAAAGGAACTTCATTCTTTGGGCCCCAACAATTCACTTATTTCTAATTCATGGCACATGCCACCATGAGCTCTTGTGACTAGGCTTCTGCTGGGCTCACACAATCATAAAAATAACCCTAAAAAAAAAAAAGCAAATCAGCTATTAGGATATTATTGGGAAAAGAGGCACCGACGTATGGATGTTCATCTGCTATTAATAACTTTCCTTTAAAATACAAAGAAAAAATTGGTCTGTAAGAAGGTTCAGTGTTGTACATGGAAGCTCATTTCTTTAGTGCCCCAGCAGTGCTTGGGGAGTGTTATAACTTTATTCTCATTTTAAAAGATAAGCTGGCATTTTGCTTCTTAATTAAGGACTAGTAGCTGGGTGCACGGATTCCTGCACATTGAAAGAAATTAATTAGAATAAATATTTTAATATCGCTATTCGCCCTTTCTCTATAATAGAAGTCTCAACCAAATTCACGATTGACAATGACAGATCAAAACACGTGTGTGATTGGCGCCAGCAAGAGCTTTATATGTATTGTGCATGCGCGAGTCAATGTTTATTTTTAAATTGCCAGTGGGTGTCATATGTACCAGCCGGTCGGACAAACGGTCGGTCACTTAGCCTTTTATATATAGAGATCAGATGGAAAGAAGCAAATGAAATAATTTATTCTTAGAGGCAAAATATCATGTCTTAAGATAGACATGGTATTTCAATTTATCAATAGCTGAGTTGGATTAATCTGTTGAAGCAGTGCTCTGAGATTTATATAATTCAGAATTAGTTTTTGTGTTTTTATTTTATTTTTAAATTACAGTTTGCATTCAGCCATATTTTGTATTAATTTCAGATGTACAACATAGCAGTGAGACAGTCACATGCTTTACAAAGTGTTTCCTCTGATATTTCAGGTGCCCAGCTAACACTATATATAGTTATTACAGTATAGTTGACTATATTCCCTATGCTGTACTTTACAATCCCATGACTATTTTGTAGCTACCAATTAGTACGTCTAGTGTTTTTTCCTTTGCCGGGGGTGAGGGGAGGAATTGTTGTTTTTCTTAATTTTTGCTTTTAAAATACAAAGGTGTTGATTACAAGTAGCTATAATCTGCTTTGTTTGCTTTAACACAACTTTTCTTCCCCTAAATATCACTAGTCTACTTTTTTACAATTGCAAATAGATTTTCATCCATAATTTCCTTCTCCATCATAAGAAGTATAGTTCTAGCTATAATATAATGATGTAGTTTTTTTGGCCACAAGGTTTTCCATCTGAAATTAAAAAAACAAAGATTTATGAATAGAATTCTAGTGATTAAGTACTTCTTATTACTCTGGCTCTCCTAAAACTCAGAAAAACATCTTGACAAATTTTATAGTCAATTTTCATGTGCTCAAACACTAATAAATCCTAAAAAAATATTTGTTGAATGAATGAAATCATATTTCAATAAAACATGTTTTACTGAATGCTTTTCTTTTCAGCAGAGAACTTCCAAGCCCCAGCCAGTGGCCCCTATTTCCTGCAGTTTCTAATACAATAAAGTGATAAAACAGGAAGAGAATAGAAATGTCCTTCAGGGTTTGTGTTACTATTTGACCCACATCTCTCTCTTCCCTTTCAGTCAGCACCCTTCTTTAGTCTTGAACAAGTCAGAGTGAACCTTGGAAAGGGAAGATAATTGTTTCCTTGGCTTAGTATAACTGGGGTTCTATAGAACTTAATCCCCAACCCTCCCAGGACAGTGCAGAGGTGAAAGTTTTTCAGGGAAGCCAGCCAACTCAGCTACTTCATGGCCATAATGGGCCAAGTACTTATATGAATCTTAAGGATTCTATGTCAGGATGGTAAGTATTCTTGTATGAACCTCCCATTGGGTTTTAAAGAACCTAACAACCATAGGGGAAAATCTCCAATGAATTTATCTCTATTCAATAAGAAACAACTTAAACACTGTGCAAAATGTCCTTGGGTAAGGACATTGCATAAGCCCTATCTAAGGCTAAGAAACAGCAGCTGACTTGGCAACTGTCCAGCCCTAGATAGTTCTGTTTTAGAGTTCTGTTTTTCATGCGAGGAACTCTGGGATGGGAAGCCAGACAGTGAGGTTCTTTGTTTTGTTTTGTTTTTAATGTTTTTTTACTCCTCACCCAAGGACATGTTTAGAGACATGTGCATCATGGATTCTTGAGAAGATGGCCAATAAAAAGAGCATAGGGGCCAGCATTGTTGAGGCTAAAAACCAAAGAAATTCGTGGGCGGGTTTTCCAGGGTTAGGAAAATGTTAAACTCATGTTGGCTGCTGTTTTATTATACAAGAATACTACTCATAGTTAATTACTTGTAAGAAGCATATTAAATTAGATGTCTTTAAACAGAAACCCACATTAAATAAAAGTTACTTATTGATTGAAAATGTTGTGACCAGAGACTTGCAGAAACCTAAGTCTGTGTTTCTCTTAGGAGCAATGGGTGCATATTTCCTAAATAATTGTTCATGCTGACCTTGTAGGGCATAGCTACCACAAATTACAAGAATGTATTTCCAAACGGCCATACTCCCACCATCATTATGTGAGAATGCTTGTTTCTTCACCCCCCAACCCCACCCCACCCCACCCCACCAAAGTTGTCTTAAATCTTTTGATATCTGATAACCTGATAGTTGAGTAATGGTATCTTGTGGTTTTACTTTGCAGTTCTTTTAGTAGGAGAAATTTTTTTTTGTGTTTGAGGGCCATTCATGTCCCTTTTTTAAATATCCTTCTTGTTTTATCTTTGGGCATTGGTCTCTTATTGATTTGTAGCAGATCTTTATATATTAAGAACATTTTGTCCTTTTTCTTTGCTATGAATTGCAAATATTTCCCTAGTTTGTCTCTTGACTTTTTTCCCCATATGGTAAAGAAAATGCAGTAAACATTTTTTTAAAGTAGTCAAATTCATTGATCTTGTCTTTTATGACCTCTGGATTTTGTTATTGTTTTAAGAGCTTTTCTTTGGAGATATTTAAGAGTTGTATTTGTGTTTGATGTTTTGTGGTCCTTTGGCGTTTGCACGGAATTTAATCTTCTTAATACGTAACAATAATTTTAAGTCCTTTTCAAGCTGAGTAAACTTCAGAGTAATAGAACAATGGGAGATCGCAGGTTTTGGAATCCACAAGTCCAGTTTGATTCCAGTTTGTTTACATACTAAACTGACATAAGCCATACTTTATTCTTTCTGTGAGCGTCAGGTACCCCATCCATGCTTTGCTGAGTTCTACAAAAGATAGTGCCTAGCATAGGATAGATTCGGAATGTTAGTTCCTCCCTCTCCTGCTTCCCAGAAGTCCTCCAAGAAATAATTTGTCATGTTAATTTAAGACATGCACTGAAATAAGTAAAATAGGGTTTCTTTTCAAAACCCTATTTTATAATTTAAATTGTAGACAGTTCCTGCTGAGTTTTTCTATCTAGCTTGAACTAGTTATATACTAAACTGATCATTATCTACTGATTTGAATTGTTGGTATTAAGAATGTCTTAGTATAATGCACCCCTTTTTAGGGGGGATTTGTGAAAAGAGTAAAGACTGACTTCCTAGACATAGAATTACTTTCTTTTAACTTTGTATTTATAGATATACTTGTATTGTCATTACTCTAGAGAAACTCGGTAAGACTTGAGTGCCTTTGCTCTCTTAGGCAATTATAATATCCAAGATCTTGTTCTAGACTTGAAGGTTTTCGTTCAGAGGAGATGTGTGAGGAAGAAAAAAACATCTGGCAAAGAGTGCTTGCTTCATTGCGTGACACTGTTTTCCTGCGCTTTCACAGAGCGTCTGTTTAGCAGGTTGGCAGGTTTGGTAATTAATTGATGATGAGGACATAAGCCACGTATCTGAGGAACTCAGTTTTGTCCCTAAGCTTCTTTCTTCCCCACATGTCTGGCAAAGCGTCAGTCCAGGATCACTGATCCCACAGTGTGTCTCAACTCAAACACTTGTCTTCAGGCTTAATTAGCTCAGGGGCATAAACAGATGTATGGCCTGGGACACAGAGGGTTGAGTGTTGAGCAATGCAGTTTTATTATCAGTGACTTTTGAAATTTTTGTTGGATAAGTGCCTCAAAACTTTACAAAGTGTCTTTAAAAAAACTTAGAATTTTGACAGTATGTGCTTGAAGGTGACAAAGTTTTGTGTGTATCTCTGTGTTTGTGAATTTTTCTTCTTGTAACTTAATTTAGGTATAATTTCAGACTTATATTTGAAAAGTTACAAGAATCATACAAGGGGCATCCACGATTCCTTGACCCAGATTCACCCATTGTTTTCATTTTCCTCCATTTGTTTTTTCTTCCTCACTCCTGCTTCCCTTCATCTTCTCCTTACGCACTTAGACCCACACACTCAC
Organism: Murina feae; assembly: GCA_004026665.1. NCBI lineage: Eukaryota > Metazoa > Chordata > Mammalia > Chiroptera > Vespertilionidae > Murina > Murina feae. The sequence goes on along the minus strand of PVJC01012154.1, from coordinate 27,329 downwards.
ACATTTAAACATGTACATTTTTTTTTCTTAACTATTTGAGGCCAAGATGGAGATGTCAGGGGTCCTTTCTGCTAATAGTTCTGTGTGTGTTTCTTAAGAACAAGGCCATTCTCCTGAATAATTACATATAGATATCAAAATCATAAAATTTTAACATCAATATGACATTATTATTAAATTCATAGTCCCTTTTAAAATTCCCATCAATTGTTTCAATACTGTCCCTTATAATATCTCCCAACCCTAGACCAGGACCCAATCCAGGATGACACATTGCATTTAAATGGGAACAACTTCCTTTGTATTTTTTGACTTTGACATTTTTGACAAATTCAAACCAGCTATTTAGTAGCATTTGTATATCAGCTTTGTGTGGTGCTTCCTCATGTAATCCTAGTTCCACATTTTTGGCAGGAACACCACAGAAGTGGTGGTGAGTCTCAGGTGTCTTGTCAGGAGTTATGTTGTTTCATTGATTTGTCCCTTAATTGGTGATGTTGGCTCAGATCATTTGATTCACATGTAGTCCATCAGGTTTCTCTATTTAACTAGCGGCCCAGTGCACAAATTTGTGCACCAGTGGGGTCTCTTGGGTTGGCCTGCAGGGACCTGGGGAGGAGCTGCTCCTGCTCATTCCAGCCCGCTCATCCTGGTCAGCTGAGCAGCACTCCTGCTGTGGGAGTGCACTGGCCACCAGGGGGCAGCTCCTGTTTTGAGTGTCTGCCCCTTGGTGGTCAGTGCACATCATAGCAACTGGTCAAATGGTCATTCAGTCGTTCAGTCGCTTAGGCTTTTATATATATAGATAAGAATTTTATGGAGAGATACCTTGAGACTATGGAAATAGCCTGTTCTTCTTCAAATTTTCACCAACTAGTTTTAGCAACCGTGATGGCTTGCTAATTCTTATTTTGTATTTATTAATGGGCATTCTGCTGCAAGGAGGAGCTTTCTTTTCTCCCCTGTTTATTCATTTATTTGTTTGCATTAGTATGGGCTTGTTGATTTTCACTATGTTCAGTGGGATATTTAATTACTGTTATTATTTATTTTGATACTTAGTTTGGCCAGCAGGAGCCCCTTCAAGCTGACCCCTGGTCCATTTGATAAATCCTCATCATTCTTTGAGCTCTTCCTTATTTTCTGGCACAACATGATGTTCCAGATTCGTTTGATATTTTCTCTGCCCCAGTTCTAGAATTGACATTTCTTCAAGAAATTCTGGTTCCTTTTCATGCAGAATGGTATTTTAAAACCAAGGTGTGCGTGTGCGTGTGTGTGTGTGTGTGTGAGGGGGGGGAGGGAGAAGAAACTGTTATGGAATGTTACATTTACTAAATCATTGTGTATTGTACATATGAGTGTGTGTGTGCATGTGTGTGTCTTTAATGTTACAAGTTTCAAACAGAAGAGCATTTATTTTACATGTAATAATCATAAGTTTTGACAAGAAAGAAATACATTTTTCATTTCATAGTAAATGGCATTACGCAGTTTTGAGTACTAAATCATCTTGACATTTATGAAGGAGCAAATGGAAAGTGGGGAACTGAGTGTGTTAGGTATAAAGCTATCTTTAACGGTTCTATTAAAAAGCAGAGATTTATTTTCCATCTGTGATCTGAATGTGCCTGTTTGTGCTCTCCTCATGGCAGTGGAGTTCCTGTGGAGCCACACGACGGAGAGCATGTGTGTTGGCTACATGTCAGCCCAGGACGGGAAAGCCAAGGTAAGCGGGGAAACGGGGCGTAGTCTGAACACCTTGCAGCCATCCCCGGAGTCTCTGACAGGCCAAGTCCACACGATGAATTTTCTCAGCCTCTCCTGGGCAGTAGCTCCACGATCTTTATGAGAATGTGATTAAGAACAGTTCATGATTCCAAAGAAAAACAGCAGCTTTTTTATGCGTTTGATGATGGAGCAGGGGAGGTTAGAAACAACTTTTTTCCATCTTGTTCTTTGTCCATTGTGAATGATTGGGAAAGAAGAAACTGGGATTGAGAAGACAAAATGGGAGTGAAGCTGATGGGCTGTCAGGGCTGGTGATTTTGCAGGGAGGATTGGAATAGGTAGAGGAAACCAAGGTAAGGAAGGCCAAGTGCCTGGACCACACTCTGCACGCGGGAGGGCAGAGCTGGCTGACGTGCTGATACGTGCGACCTGGCCGGTACGCAGTGTGCCCCGCCTGGTCAGAGGCTGAGGTCTGCACCCCGAGTGTCACGTGCCCTTGGCACACAGCCCTCTGTGAGTCACCACAATCACACGAATGTCCACACAGCACCTCCTGGGTGGCTTGGCTTCCCCACACTTACGGAGGCTGAGTCTGGTAGTAAGAAACATCATTTATGGATTTTATTTTAGCCTTGGCCTCAGATTCTCCTTGTTCATAAAATTTTTAGACTCAGCTGTGGTACACGATGTTTCCTTGGCATTCAAGTACCTCATTTGCAAAGCTGTGAAGTTGGGCAGCCTCTTTTAAAGGACATGATTTATTTAGCACATCTGGAAACATAAGCAAGGAAACTTTTGATATAAACTGTCTTATATAGATGAAATCATTGGCAGGTTAAAGATACATGTAAGAAAGAATATTTATTGCATATTTATCGTGTAATGCCCATCCAGACTGGCCTCTGTGGTACCCAGCAAACTGGTGGCATCTCGGGCTTCTGTGAGCACAGTGAGCAGGAGCACCTCAGACAATGCTGTCTCACAGCCTTGCGGCTCTCACTCAGCTCCCCTTCTCGGCATCACCCTCACCTGACACAAGACTTATATTGCATGAGTAAACTTATATCTTAAGAGAGTGCACAAAGATTGCTTTATTTCATAGTGTTTAGAGAAGGGAATGGTAACTGCTCATTTTAAAGATGATTTACAGGTTTAGAGCAACACTCTCTAATAGAATTTTCTGTGATGATGGAAATGTTTTATAATGATAGTATGTTGTCCGATAGGATAGCCACTAGCCACATGTGGCTATTAAGCTCTTGAAATGTGGGTAGTATGCCTGAGGAACAGAATTTTAAATTTTTCTCACCTTAATTTAAATAACCATATATGGCTAGTGGCTACTGTATTGAATAGCACAGGTGTAAGAATCAGTGGAGAAATGATTATCCAAGTAAGTGTTTTCAGAGCATTCTTTTCCTCCCAATGACAAAATGGTTCCCAGATATAAAATGTCTTGTAAGCCACAAGAATCCTTGCACAAGAATGGCTTGTAGCCATTTATGTTTCTCTCACCCCTTACAAGTTGACTGTCATCTAAAATTGCCTTTTCACAAAAGATCCTCATGGGAGGTGGACTTCAAGTACAGACGCTAGTCTGGTGGGGTGCAATCGTGTTACTAAGTCCCATGTATAGAAATGTTCTTGTTATCCCTGCTGGTGGCCTGAGGGAGACACCTCACAGTTTAACATGAAATATGTGTGGTAAAGAGAGGGAGAGGACCGCCCTGAGCCAGAGACGTTTGGCCTCCAGTTGCATTGCTTGACATCTGGTGGACGTGGTTTTCATATTGCTGGTAAATTCTCCAGCTGCTAGTCTTGATTAGCCCAACAGATACAGCTGCTCCTCTTGCCTCACTTGTAAATTATGTTTTTGACCTTCTTTGCAGAAAGTTAATCCCTCTTACTTTCTTCCTCCTTTGAGCCTGTGGCTACAAATGTGTGTTTTTTTTTAAAAAAAAACAACAAAAACAAAACAACCCTAACACTAAGGCTTTGGCTGCTGAATTTTATTAATCAAAAAAGCCATCTCTTCTTTCATACAGGCTGGAATTTTATTGTATTGCAAGTAAGACGGAGTTATAGATGAGAAGCTGGGCTCAAAAGAGAAAGGGGCTATAACAAAGTTCATGTTCTTTTTAAGAGCGTAAGCCTGTGGCCTTCCCCCCAGATTCCTGACTTCCATGAAAGAATTGAATTAGTGGCATAACTATTTAGCAGAATGACTGGTTTGTAAAATTTCCTTTCACATAATATTGAGAACGATGGTTGTGAAATGAAAAAAGGAGGCATCTTTAAAAACTAAAAAAATAAAATAAAAATTTAAATTTAGAAACTATTTCAAAATGTGTTTTTGTTTGTTTGTTTGTTTGTTTTTTTTGTTTGCCCTGCTTTCCAAATATTGCCTTCTTTGTGCTTGTTACCTAACTCAGAAACTAAAACCACAGGGCATTTGGACATTTTATACAAGCTAACTATGTTTAATCAAAGTTAAGGCATTGAATTAGAGCCCACCTCAAAATCATACTGCTTAAAAAGGCTGGATAGTAATGAATATCATTTTAACCAGAATTCATGAATAATTTGAATAAAAAGAGGCAGGTTCTTTTAAAAGGTTATTTCCCTTTTAAAAGAATGTTCTTTTAATTATATCATTTAATTTCTAAAGCCTTCGATGGCCTAAGTTAAAGAGATTTCTTATCATTGAACAAAAATTAGGGCATTAATAACAGTTGGAAAGCAGTTAATGAATAGTTAATGAGTACTTTTAAATAAACTCCCAGTATGCATGGACTACAGTAATAAAAACAGATGTTAAAAATGGCATGGAACTTACTCAAGTATAATAAGTGAAACCAAGATTTATTTTACTATGTAGAGGTCACTTTTTATAGTAGTAGTGAACATACTATTATAAAAATTAATTCGTGGGGAGCAACAAGCAATTTTGTGGTCTTAAAGTATCTCCTCACAGATTTCTTATTAGTTGCTAGGAAGAATAATGGTAGTTTATACTGGAAAAACCAGGCAACCACTCGACTTTGTGGTCAAGATCAGTGTCATCAGTAAAGGACGGATGGACTAACCTGAGAAGACACAAACCTCGCTCATGTAGTAACACATGTGGAAGTGTATGACCTGGATTTAATCACAAGGAAACAAACTGATCTAAATGGGGAACGTTCTATGAAGAAAGGAAAAAAGGATCTATACAGTGGACTTTGAATGTTGGTGTGAATGGTTGCAGTCCATTTATATGTAAATTTAAAAAAAAATAAATGCTATAAATGTATTTTTCTTACGATTTGCTTAGCTACATTTTCTTTGGCTTGCATTATTGTAAGCTGTAGTATGTAACACATAAACATACAAAATATATGTTGCTCTATTATGTTACTGGTAAGGCTTCATTGGTAAGGTCATCAATAGGCTATTAGTAGTTAAGTTTTGGGGGAGTCAAAATTATGCATAGGTTTTTGACTGCATGGGAGGTCAGTGCCCTTAACCACCATGTTATTCAAGGGTCAACTGTATTCTTTAAAAATGTCAATATCATAAAAGCAAAGTCTGCAGAAATGTTCTAGATTAAATTACTAAAGAGTGTGACAACTAAATGCAATAACTAACCCTTTTCTGGATCCTATATAGCAGCGGAAAAATACATTATTAGGTTAATTTACAAAATTAGAATATGGATGGTAAAAAGAGTTGTATCATTGTTAAATTCATTATAGCTGTACTGTGTTATGTAAGGTAATATCCTATTCTCAGGAAATACAAACTGAAATATCTAGGAGTAAAGGACCATAATATACCCTATATCTTCATGATGGTTCAGGAAAAAAAATATATGTGGATGGATGGATAGCAAATGGAGCAAAATGGAACCTGGGAAAAGGATGTATGGGTGATCCTTGAACTATTCTATAAGTTTGAAGTTATTTCCAAATAAAAAGTTAAATATTACCCTTGGATAATATGGCACATTTGGTTAGTCTTTTGGACCTTGCAGTTGAAGTGAAAAAATATTGGAATAGATGTGGTGCCAGGAAGTTGGAACCTGGGTTGTCTCTCCACTCCTTGTGCACTGAGAGACTGACTTGGTATGATCACTCTGCCTCTCTGCTTCTCAGAGGACTCATGGAAAATGAGAATTAAAATACCTCACTATACCTTACATCCTTCCTGGGATAAGGCATGTGGTAACAAGGAAGCAAAATCTTATTTGTCTGAATATGGATGACTGGACCCCCATTAAATTATTCATATCTTATGGCTATATTGTCTATATTACGGGTATTGTATACATTATGGCCCTCTACCCCTAAATACTTGCGTCCAATTTGTAAAATTCAAAATTCTACATGCTAGGCTAGGTTACATAAGCAGATAATTGATATTCAGTTTTTTAGTGGGATTTTTATGACTCTGATGCAGTATCTACCATGTTTTATTTTTATGAAGATAGTTTCTGCTGCTTTATGAAAATTCTCAATAAATATTTGTTTTAAAGGATAGCACAGATGAGATTTCTGAGAGCTTTTTGCTAGACTTAACTTACCTCTCAAATAAAGGTAGAAGACTTAAGTATGCAGACACATTCTGCAAATTGCATCATTAGGCAATTTCATAGTTGTCTGAACATCATTGAGTATACTTAAGAAATCTAGATGGTTTAGCCTACTATTCATAGACAATATGGGATAGCCTATTGCATGTTACTGTAGAGCATGTTACTGCACTGAATACTCTAGACAGTTGTAACATAATGATAAATATTTATGTAAACATAGAAAAGGTACACTAAAAATCCATAATAATAAAACTATAATATGCTAATTAGACCTTCTGGATGAAGCTGGGGCTGCGAGGGAAGCCCAAGTCCCAGGTGTCAGAGGGAAGCCAGTGCCGGCAGTCGGGGGAAGGAAGGCCTACTTTTGCACGAATTTCGTGCATCGGGCCTCTAGTACAATATAAAAGAAAAAGAACAGTACATTGGTATCGGGCACTTACAATGAACGGAGCTTGCAGGACTGGAAGTTGCTCTAGTGGGTCAGTGAGTGAATGGTGAGTGAAGGCCTAGGATTGTACCGTACCCTACTGCAGTGTTTATAAACAGTGTACACAGGCTGCACCAAATTCGTAAAACAACACACGAATAAATCTAATCTAATAAAAGAGTAATATGCAAATTAGCCATCACTCTGAGACACCTAAACCATGCCCACCAGCCAAGCCGTGCCCCCAGCCAATCAGAGCGACTATATGCAAATTAACCCAGCCAAGATGGCAGTTAATTTGTATACAGAGGTGGAGTGAAGACTGAAGACAGCCTAGAAGGAAGCCAAGTGCTGCAGAAGGGAGCCAAGTGGCAGAGAAGGGAGAGAGCGAGGCAGCGGAGACAGGAGGGAGCTGAGGCAGCAGAGATGGGAGGAAGCGAGGCAGTGGAGAAGGAGCCTCACTGGGCTTTGCTCCCTTCTCTGCTTCGCTCCAGCTCAGGAACACCTATTCTTGCAGGAATAGGCTGAGGAAGCCCTATTCTTGCAGGAATCTTCCTGCAGTGGGCCTCTAGTCAAGTATAAGAGCAAATGATGCAATCAAGTGATGCTGTAAACACAAGATGTGTGATGAGGATGCTGATAATGAAACACAGCATACTGCTCTACAGCAAACTTTTGTCAGTAGAAAGAGAACACTCTAAAAAAAAACAATAAATACATAAACCAGTATTTATTATCATTACTAAGTATTGTGTACTCTACATAATTGTATGTGCTATATTTTATATGCACTGCAGTGCAGTAGGTTTGTTTATACCAGCATCAGCACAAACACGCGTGTAATGCATTTCGCTATGACGTTAGGACGGCTATGACATCACTAGATGATGATAATTTTTCAATTCCATTCTACTCTCTATGGTACCACAAGAAGTGAGAAAGAAACTTCTGCTTCCAATTTGGATGAAGAAAGTCACAGAGGCTGTTTTTCCTGCTCCCAACAATGAGAATGAACTTGATAAACTATGAAAATTATAGATTTTAAAAAATCATCCAAAAAGCTGAATATGCTAGAAAAACCTAAATTAGTTATGGGAGAAAAAACTCAACTTCTTTATTCCTGGCAGATCAGTAGAAAAGGGCATAAAACTGACATAGACAAGTATAAAGAAAAACCAACCAAGCTTTTAATGAACTGTCCATGGGCACTTGTGAGCTGATCTGACAGATTAAAATCCCAAGAGGCCCCAATCTTCAGATCAATTCCTCTCTGTGAAGTCTTCAAGTGCTCATGCCAAAGGTTTGGAGCAGGGCAAGGAGCTGAGAGGGACTTGACAAAGGGCCTAGGATTCTTACCAAATGGATGGCAATGAGCGAGTAAACACCAGAGGCCGAGCAGGATTGCTGACAGATGTGTACCATGGCACAGAAAGCCGGGGCTGATTACCAAGGCAGAGAGAACCCCTGAGCAGCACTGTGAACAAAGAGAAACCCCTCACGGCTAGAATGCTGGCAGCTGGATTTGAAGACCTGGGGAAGTCTCCACAGTCTCACTAGGGTCAGATCCCAGATGTACTCAAGAGAAATTACTGATCCAAATTTCAAAATATTAGCCAATAGTGATCTTAATCTAAAACTACCCAAAGCCCAGGACCAGCTCAACTAGAGATTAGATGATTCAGGTCCTAACCTAGAGGAAAGGGTTTGTTACTTTCTTAGGGTAAATATTATTTATTTTAAAAATTATTACTGTTCTTTTGATGTATGTGATACAGTATGTGAGTCCCCTAAAGAAGCAGGAAAATGAGACTTGTACTGAGGAGAAAAATTAGTAGTTTACCCACAGATTATCTAAAGGTTGGGATTAGCAGAGAAGGATAATCAAATAAATATAACTATAAAGAGAAAAAAAGAGAAATGGTATAACTGAAAAATAAAATACCACAAGCATAATTTATTTGATAGGTATAGTAGAAGACCTATCTATTAAATATGTTTTTAGATAGGGTGGAAAATATGATTAGTGAACTTGAGAACCAGTAAATAAAGATTGTCCAAACCTAAGTACAAAGAGGAAACTGAGTTTAAGAAACTAGAGAGTGTATGTGACTTGTGGAACTATGACAGATGGTTTAAATTATGTGCAATTGGCATTATATAGCTGTAAGGTTCTTACATTGCTCATGAAATAGTTTGTGATAAGTTCAGGATGCTTATATAATTTCTAGAGCAAGGGTGGGGAACATCCATCCCGCGGACCATATAAGGCCCACAAAATCATTTGGCCTTGCCCTGCCAAGGCATTAGGGGTTCACTAAATGTTTGACCAAATATAGCAGGCTAATTTTTAAGTTGATAATTTTCTATGGCCTTCAAATGATGTTATAAATATCCAAATGGCCCTTGGCAGAAAAAAAGGTTCCCTACTCTGGAGTAATAACTTTAAATATAACAACAAAAAATTACAGCAAAACAAAAACAGAACAAGACATAAAAGGAGGTACTACAAATTTCTCAACCCCAGAAATAGGCAGGAAAAGAGAAGCAGAAAAACAAATAACATGAGATAAATAGAAAGCAAAGACCAAAAGATATAAACTCTATTGTTTTGGTAATCATATTAAATATGGGACTCACCATAATGCTACCATTATCAAAGCAGGTGTTTCCTGGCAAAAGGGACGACCCTACATCCAGTATATCAGAAGCTTGGAGATCAGCAGAAAGACTGTCTCCCTTTCCAGTAATTTCACAGCATTCTAAAGGAGGTAAATCACCAAATTTGCTAAGATAACAGCATCTATCAGACACCGCAATATATAGAAACACTGCCTCAGAAGTGCAGATGGAAACGTGTCTCAAGAAGAAATTGAATGTATCTAATGTGGAGGTCCAGAATAATGACAGGCATTGTGGCGGCTGTTTACCGTCAGATAAAAGTATTATCTTTACATAAAGGACTTCCAAAATGACAAGTGAGAAAGTGTGCATTCAGCAACTTCAATAGAATAGTCTGTAAAAGACATGAAAGAAAATTTGGATAGACAGTTCAATCTCCCAGTTAATATCAGCTTCTTCACAACCTTACCTGTTTATCCTTATTAAAACAAAATAGAGACAGACTCAGATAGAGAGCAGGCAGACAGCTCTGGGATGTGTCAGGGGAGGGGGTGTGTTGGTGAGGGTAGAGGGATTAAGCCAAAAAGAAAAAAAGATAATTCATGGACATGGACAACAGTGGGGTGATTGCAGGGTGGAGGGGTGGAAATGAAAGAGCATAAAGGAGACAAATGGTGATGGGGGGGAAGTATATATTTTAAAGGGTTAACCAATTAATTTACTCTTGATCATTAAGTATTGAACTACTGAAAACACATAACATCTAGTAAAGTATTATAGGTTTCCCTACTTTCACTTTTCTTTCAATCTATTTAGAGATGAAAATAATTTATTAGGCAAAATTGCTGCTTTAGGGAAGGGGAGTTTCTGAAATTAGAATAAGATCAGTACAATAATTACCTCATTACTTATTCTTAATTCTGTAACTTTTTTTATTCACAAGTTTATTGGAGTACAACTGGCTCAGTAAGTGAATCTTCTCTAAAGGATACTGACATAACCAAAGTGAAACAGATGACTTTGTGATTTTGAGACCGGAAGAAAACACAAAAAAATATTTGTAACATATTCAGAGAAATAGTCAAAGAGTAAAAAATGGAAAATAAATTCAGAGGTCCAAAATGGATATAGCATAGGAATGAATGTTTGACTAGAAGTTGCAGTTTATTTTGTTTTGAGGGTATTGAAAAGTCTTTTTCTTTGGTTTATTTTACTGTTTTGATTGTGATTATGAATGCAAACCCTGGCAACCATTAACTTTTTACCCAATTAAAGCAATTTATAAAAATTTAGTAAGGTCTCCCTGTGCCAAGGGTTTGTGTCATTATGAAAAGAAAGTCTCACAAAGCTAAATGAATTCTCTTCTACATGTCATTTAGTTGATTGATGTCCATCATGTCCTGTCCTGAGCAGTCCTCTTCTAAACCTTAAAAAATAAAATAACCTAAAAACTTTATGTTGAGTGGAGAAAGCACAACACCACATAGTACTTACTGAATTATTCTATTATATGAAGTTCCACTTATATAAAGTACAATGATAGAAATATGAAAGTCGTTGCTTGAAGAAAAGGGCATAAGGAAATTTTCCAAGATAATGGAAATGTTCTGTATGGAAAATGTTCTACTTAGGTTTGGATTTCATGGCTATATAAATGGTCCATAGTCATTAACCCCATTACCTAACATCTATGCATTTTAGTGTATCTAACTCATTCCTCTCTCTATTTTTTTGGTCAAAAAAAGTTATGAGCAAGACCATCTATTAAAGAGGAAAAGTGGTATAATAAGAGAATGAGCTTTGGAGTAGCCATACATGGATTTCCATCCTGGAGCCCCTGCTCTATAAGCTGGGACAGGTTACACTCAGACCCTCAGTTTCCCTATCTTTAAAGTGGGAATATTATTGATGCTTTCATAGCATTCTGAGTATTGATAGAATAATATAACTAAAGTGCATATCGTAGATGGTACATTAATCATGATGGATGATGATGGTATAGTGTTGGGAGGAACAGGTGGTGGTAAGTTGTAGAGAACCTCTCAGGGCCATCACATTATGCAATTTCCACAGCCTCATTTGTGCGTATTTGTGCTCCCAAAGGTGCCATTTATGTTGCCTATGACAAGAGCAATACTGCTTGGAGCTGGTAGTGGTTATTACATTTTGATAAAATGTGACTCTAACTTACAAATATAAATCAACTGATGAGTGAATGGAGAGATCCCAAAAGGGAGAAAAAATTATTTGAAGGTACAATAATGAGCACCCCCTCTTCAACTCTGCAATTCATACTTCAGTTCCACGTTAGTGGCTCGTGGAATTCAGTCACTGGGTGACTATTTACCATGTTTTGGATTTATGAAGAACCGCCTAGAACCAAGCTAGCCTTAGTCTAAACCAGATTTTGATGCTTTTAACAACCTAGTCCCCATACTACCCAGTAACTGAAGGAGTCTGATCTCTGGCAGGAAGCCAACTGCCTCAGGATGGTAGGTTGGGCACCACCAATAAGCTATGTACTAAGAACACATCCCAGGACAACTAAATTTGGCAGATGTACATATGGAACACAGGCAAAGTGGCTAATCCATGATTTTACTTGTACCTTTTAAGCTTGCCCAGAATTTCAAATATAAAAATTACATGTCTTTTCCATGCTCTTGGGACTGCCAGTAAGGCCCCATTGGATCTATTTAGAAAGTCCTTTAGACAAACAGGAGACGATTGGAGAAGGTTGAATATATGAAAGACACATTTTAAGACAGACATTTCCTCAGCTTCAAGTTTATTTCTAAGAGTAGTTGGTAATTTTATTTTTGCTTAATTAGTCTTACGCCATCAGTTTCTTCCAAATGATTCATTCAACTTTACTCCAAAGCAATAAATAGAATAAACACAAAGAGGGAATTCACCATGTTGGCAAGAACATAAATCTTCTCAAAGGAATTAACTATATTTATCCAAATAAATCTCATTTTAATCATAGTGTAGGGTTAGATCTTTGCAAAGATAAATATGTCTATTACTTGGACTTGTCGATACTCTATGTTAGTTGAAATGAATAAGCCTTTTTTTGTTATAGCAGCATGAAAAATAATGAAAACATACTTACATAGTCATTAGTCTACGTGGTTCACATAAGGTATGAACTTAACATTAAAATGTCCCCTTATTACCTTATAATACCCAGTTGTTCAGGGAAATATTTACCTTCTCAAAGCAGACACATGCCTGCTGTGTGCCCACAGGATACATAACCATGACATGTAACTAAGACATGTGTCCTTGAGAATGATTGACCTTACTACCCACAGTGATGGAGTAATGATTACAGAATGGTGTTTTCTTTCTTTTGCTTGGAAAGCAGTAGACAAATGATGAAAGGAATCTTTCCTGTTTTGTTTTGTTTTAATCTTAAAAAAGAACATCGTCTTAGTCATGTCATTCTTATTTCATGTTACCTTTCTAATTCTTAATAAGGAATTAGTACGATGATTGTAAATTCTTGGGATCTCCCACTGGTTTTATATTGTAAAGACTTATTACATTATTTTATTAAATAGATGAGTAACAGGAGCTGAATCTCCATACGTGCAGTGTATATGGAGGTGCTAATGGCTACACAGGGCCTAGCACATGTAGACATTCCATAAACACATCTTGCATGAGTGACTCCATGTTGAGGTTTAGGGTAGAACTTTGAGTCCAGATGACTGTCTGGACACACTTTGTCCCCACTGCCCTTCCATCCCAGTGATCTCCAGATTTGAGATAAAAAAACTAGATTCATCAGCTTTTTTAAACAAATTGAAAGGTGTTACATAAACAATTTTGAATTAATGTGAAATACAAATTTCACATAAATTTTTTTACAAGGTCAAAGCATTTTAAGTTTTACATAAAAATACAATTATTTTTCTTCTCGTTTATTTTCTCCTATAAGAGCATTCGATTTGGCAGCCCTGGGGCCCACTCCTATGCAGGGATTGGCTGGAACCAAGTGGTAGCCACCCTGTTCAGTGGGGCCACGCACTCCACTTTGGCAGACCTAGACCTGGCCTGCTTCACCAGGCATTTGGGACTGATCCAAGTTGTGGAGTTTGAATCTAAAGCAATGTCTGTCTGCTAGAATACTGCCATTCATTCAAATAATATAGTTTCTGTCCTTTTAAATGCCTTCATCTTGGAATGTCTAATTCTGTCTAATCCTACGGATTAAAATTCATTTGTGATACTTACAGTGTATGACTTTGATGTCTCGTAAGTAAAACAGTGCTGTAAATCGGTGAAATTTAACATTGGAGTAATAACTAATTGAGACATTTGGATACAGTTGAGCTACTCTCTATTTACATTTCTTTCAAATACTTTTGGATGTAATAAGTGGTGGGTACTGTCGATTTACTTTTATGCTCTTGAGCTGTCATCACTGTACCGTACATGTTTGGACTACACTGTCTGCTGTAGTGTTGAAGGGATAAAAAGAAATAACTTAGGATGAGGGTTGTATTAACACTTTGCTATTAGGAGATGCTCACAGTACTTGGAAACAGCTTTTTTTTTTTTTTAACCTGAAATAGAAAATGTTATTTTAAATGTGGTTCCTATAACATGAAAAACAAAACCAAACCAATAATCCCCTGATTTCTTCCACTGATAGCTCTTGTGTATATTATGGTAAATTTTTGAACAGTTAGAACCTGCCAACTATACTGCTCCACTAAAAATGTTTATGGTGAGTATTTTTAGGAGAAAAATGGAAGATCTTGGCCAAACAAGCTCTTAGTAGGCAGTAATAAGCCCTAGTAGCCCCTGACTAAAACATACTTCCATCTGAATTATCTATAAACTTCCATGGTCAGACAGGAAAACCTGTTATTTAAGGTGATGACTTCTTAGGTGTAACGAGTTCCTGAATCCAGCAATTTATTTATTTTTGTTCAGTAGGCCATATTTGGGGCAAAAAAGAAATACAAATAAGGGTTTCACCATTAAAGATGACAGAAATGCATACCTTCTAACATCAGTTAACTGGTATTAGAGCTAATGGGGGATTTATTACAATGATTGGTAATGATTGACCAGGAAAGATGCCTTAATTCTTTACCTTTGAGATTTTAGCTACTAAACCAAAATCAGTTTACCTAGAACTAGAATTAAGATTGTATTACTCATATGAGTCATGATAATGACTTGAACTGGAGTGTTAGCTGTACTGATGGTGTAAACCAGCTTCTGTGTATGTTTTAAGGGAGAACCATGGGATTTGCTGATAGATTGGATAGAAGTATGAGGGGAAATAGAGAAGATAATGGTAGCTCCTAAGATTTTGTCCTAAACAGTTGGAAAAATGACGTTGTCATATACTGGGGTGAAGAAGAGATGAGGGGGAGGAAGAAAGCTTGAGGGGAAATAGAAAGAGCTCAATTTTAGACATGTTAATTTTGAGATTCGTGTTAAGAATCAAATGGAGATGCCTGGTAGGTAGTTAGATCTATGTGCCAGGAGAGATGACTAAGCTACAGATGTATATTTGGGAATTTCAATGTAGACGTGCTTTTTAAAACTACAAGGCTTGCTGAGGTAACTAAGAGAGTGAACACAGAAAAGAGTCCTGTGGAACTCCCGTGTTTATACATAAACTGAGGAGATGAGGAGGAACCAGAAAGGAACACTGAGAAATGGCCACAGAGGTTGTTAAAGAACCAGATGAGTGTGGTGTCTTAGAAACTGAGGAGAGAAAACAATTGAGAAAATGAAGTTGTCATTTTTCAAATTATTTCAAGGAGAAGAGACTCATCAACTTTATCAGATCCTTTGAAATTAGGTCTGAGCATAGACCAGTGGAGTAGTCAAGGGGAAAACCTGATTGTAGAGGATTTAAGGAGAGAATGGAAGGAAAGAATTTGAGGTAACAAGTACAGACAAGTCTTTTAAAGAACTTTGCTGTAAATGGAAGGAAAGAACTGGAGTGGTAACTGGAAGGAGGGGGTAGGTATGGAGAGTTATTCTTTCCTGTTTTTTTCCAATGCAACCAGATGCTTCATTATCTGTCTAAATCATTTCTACAAATAACATGCTAAGGAAAAGTGGTCCAATGTGGATTGAGTCTTGGAGTACCCTAACATTTAGTTGTTGAGAAGGTAGGAAGAACCAGCAAAGGAAATTGAGGTGTCAGCGTTAGAGTGGAATAAAAGGGAAGTTTCAGCAGCCTTTTTTTTAAATGTATTTATTTATTTTTTAATTTTGTTTTATTGCTTATAGTATTACAACAAGTGTTAGATAGGTCTCCATTTTTCTCCCCCGACCCTCCCCCTCCTTCCCTACCCCCAGCATCTTGTCTCCATTGATTATACTCATATGCATGCATGCAGCAAGTCCTTCAATTGATCCCTCAACACCCCCCCCCAACCCTCCCCAGCCTTCCACCTGCAGGTCGACAGTCCCTTCAATGCTGTTCCGCCTCTGTATCTGTTTATTTTCATCAATTTATAGTGGTCTTTATCATCCATAGATAAGTGAGGATATGTGGTATAGTAGTTCCGGGTGCAGCTGGAATTCAAGGAAGGCATTCATTGACATTGGGATGAGCTGGTGGAAAGAGTCATGCAGGTTTCTTTCCTGAAGGATGTCTGACCTTACGTTCTCACGTGCCTGTCTGGCTCCAAGAAGAGTGGGCTGGGGCCACACAATTTAAGTTGCAGCATGTCCCTGACATTTGGTCATGCTCCCTTCTTCAGGGGCGCCTTCCAGGACCAGCACAAATCAGCTTGAGAGCTGCTGCTCTCTAGGTGTCCGGGCCTTCACGGCCTCTGGTGTTGGAGGGTTCTGATATTCGTAAGACGTCAGGAGCTGATGGTTTTGACAAGGAGCACTTTCTTCAAAGCGTTTGTTGGTGGTTTTATTTTTACCCCTTCAAAATTCCTCACTGACAGATCAGCTGAAATTCTCAGGAAATAGTCCATTACACAAATAGTAGCTTCACCCTCAAAGTTAGTTTAAACGTTAGCTTTTCATTTATTTTCAAATACAAGATGCTCTTTTCAAGCTGTAGTGAAATCCTTGTTACCTGGCAGCTTACCAAACAGAAGATTGTAACTGATATTTTGGATTTTCACCCAATACAAATCATCAGGATGCTGAGACTTTCCCACCAGGTTCTACAAGAAGAGGCCAGTGGGCTGCCTTTCATTGAGCAAACTGGCCTGGAGCCTCCCCTTATAGAACAGAGGGTAAACCCCAGCCTCTGTGCAGGATTGGGGGCGCTGCACCTGGGTCTTTATTGCTCAGCTACATGTTCTCCTCTTAGCTCAGCGCCTCCTGCCACTGTTAGCCCCCCTCTGAGAAGAAATATCTGAGATATTAAGTTACTTACATAAGTTCACACAGCTACAAAGAGGTAGAGCTAAGATTCTGGACAGACTATCTGAATTCCTCTGGAGAGGCCTAAGCTGGAAAGGTATATTTCAGAGTCTCAGCATATAATGCTCTTTTTAAAATGACAAGACTGGATGAGATCACCAAGAAAGTGAACACGATCAAAAGAAAATAGACCTGAGTCCAGGGAAACGCCATGTGTGTAAGTTGGGGAAGTGTGGAGGGACTTGCAAGGGGATTAAGGAGAGCCAGGTGAGTGTGGGGTCCTAGAAACCAAGGGAAGAAGGTGTTTCAAGGAGAAGAGAGTGATCCAACTGACCAGATGCTGTTACTGGGTCCTGTGTGGACTGTACAGTTTGTTCATTTGTTTTTACCAGTGCTAGGGAGTAGAGTGGGGACACAGGCATGCCTTCCAAAATGGGTCTAGGACAGAAAGAAAAGGACATAGAGTAATTGTTTAATAGATTATGTTGTTGCATTAAGTACTCATTAAATCTCCCTGCTATGTAATTAAGGAAATACAGGAAAATGAGAGAAAGAAAATAATTTTAATCCAGGCACTGAATGAATCCTTCTGTAATGCAGTGAGCTCCCCTACATTAACTACTGTTAACATTTTGGTATATAGTATTTCCTTCTGTTTTTACAACGGTGATTTTTTTGTATAAAATTATGATTGTATGAAATACCTGGAATGGCCTATATTGATTTATTCTTCTTTTAAAGTCAGTTTCTAATATAAAAATAGTATATGTTTCTCTAAGGATATTTGAAAAAGAAGAGTGAAGAAGATTTTAGAAATCAGAGTAAAGAGTCTAAGAGGTCCTTACAGTCTCAGTATATACCATTAACATTATGGTATCAGATATGTATTTCCATATAATCTGCATGGCATATGGTGGCATACCTACCATATATTCCAGCGTATAAGACGACTTTTTAACCCAGGAAAATCTTCTCAAAAGTTGGGGGTCGTCTTATATGCCGGAAGAATATGGTACCACCTTTCCCCCCTGCCTGCCTACCTTCTTATCTAAGAGGTAGCCTAGGGACAGGCTTTGTGCCTTCATAGATGGAGGTACAAATCCAGGGGGTGGGAGTGGGAAGTGGGGTGGGATGGGGGTGGAAATGCAGCCTGCTGGGCCTATCATCAGACACCCTGGGGTAGGTCTCAGTAGGTGGTCCTACCACCCTCTAAGAACTCCACTCTTTATGTTAAGCCAGGTCTAAGGAGAAGGTAACACAAAGTCCTATGACCAATTTGTATTTTAATTCTTAAAAGGGATATTTAAAAATCTACAACCTGATTCTAGGAAAATTTAGACATAGTTTTTTTGGGGGGGGGGGAATCTTATTTAAACAACATTTAGAGGTTCTTTGGAAAACACAACTGTGTGGACTATTAGAATCAGAAATAAACCCTGAATATAATTGAGTCTAATTTTTCACTTTTATCTATAAAGATGCTAAAGTTCAGAGAGCTAGTAACTATCCAGTCCAGAGACTAGCAGCAGAGTTAGGGCTCAAATCCAATTCACTGAATCCCAGAATCATCCTGAAATTTGTTGGTAATATTTGTGGTAATAGCTTTTCTGAGCAAGCCTTATTTCAACCTGAAAAACTACTTAGTCCTAAGCCTCCTGCAGTGAAAGGTGTGTGTCTTAACAGAGCTAGATTTAAACTCCTCCATGGTAAGGCTTTGTGGGAGTAGAGAGAGCCCTAAATTTGGAGTCCTGAGGCTTTCATTCAAGTCTCAGTTTTTCCACTTCCTCTGTGACGGTAAGCAAACCACATAACCATACTAAGTCTTGCTCTTTTTTCACTTGAAAAATGTGTGGTATACATCTTTCTACTTGACATGGTATTTTGAAGAACTTGCTGCAAAATAAACCATTACACAAATATAGGGATTTGGTATTTTTATTAAGATTTCACAAGGAACTAGTTTCTGAATCATACAAAAAAACGTAATTGCCTTCAGAGCAAGGTCCATGTATGTTTCATTTTTCCGTTCTCTCATCGTAAGTGCAGAATAAATATTTGCTAAATAGTGGAGAGCTTTTATCACCTTTAGCAAAATGGAATCTTCATGATAACTCTCCATGTGAGTGGTGGTATCAGAGATACTGTGAGGATTGCCATGCTTATGTGGATGCCTTCGCTGGGCTTTTGAGCTAAAAATAGGAGGGTGATCTTGTCTGATGTAGCCTCTGAAGTGTAGTGTGTTTTGCATGGAAAAGAAGTGACAAAAGTTGCCAAGAGAATGCAACATGCTGTTCTCATCAGACAACATTTTAATCTCATTTTAAGGCTCCTTGGATATGATATTTATATGTGAGAACAATGGAGCTTTTCCCTCTATGCAGCTTGTTTCAGTACTAATAGTGAAGCTTACCATAATGCTCTCATTGTATTTGGCCCAATTTTGCCAATGGATCTTTTACGGCATCGTTGTTTTAAATTTGGAAAACGAGGCAGGAGTGACATACAGTGAAATGACTAACATGTGGTATTAATTCCTCATTCTGTTGATATTTCTGATTTGTTAGGTTGAACTTTGGGAATCACATCTTCAAATTGCTCTGTGTATTACTTGCTCAGTGTATTACTCAGTGTATTACTTTCAGTTGAAAGCACTGAGGGAATAGAAGTAAGATACTTGTTTTTTGATTCATTAGCAAACATTATGTACACAAAGCTCCATGAAACCAGCACAGAAAACTGTTAAAGCTCTGAGAGGCTACTCTAGAGATCATTTGACCCTGAGTCCACATTTTACAGCTTGAGGCTTTGCCTGATTCACTGGGCATCATGCAGGCATGGGAATGAGTACCTGGATCTCTTGACCTATAGTTAACTGGGGTTTAGTCTATAAAATATGACCCATTATTCTGAGCTGTGTTAAGCAGATTCATAAGAAACTGTCAATTATGTGAGTACCTCTGCTTTCAGGATGAAGTCTGAAGACCAAACTATTTTTAGAGCAGTGAACTACATTCTAAGGTTTAATGTTGTACACAACGAGTACTCAGAAAGTTCTTACTCACAAGTTGTGTCTCCTTGAAAGACAGCTCTTGAAAGCAGTGGGCAGGGCACTTCTGGGAAAAGGATGGGGCAGCAGGGTGGAGGTGGGGGTGTCTCCTGACTCATCTCATTAAGGAAAAAAAGAAAAAGCCTATAATAGTAGCAAAGCAATAAAAAAAACAACCAGACACACTTCCCCAGCCCTTCTCTCAGGAGTGGGTCATTTAAGGTCTATCACGTTCGTGCCGGTAAAAGGAAGAGGAGGGTGACTATTATGACATCAGGTAAGAATTCATTGTGCAGGGATGTGAGATGTGCTCAGCCCACAGTGCCACCTCACAGTCCCAAACTGACGTGCCCTGAGAAGCACAGTGATGATGGATCTGGATGATAAGCTTAGCCCATAATTAATGTATCTTCATCCTACAAAATACATACATTATTCTGTATTATACTAAGAAGGTCCATGTGACACTATTAGTAGATTAAAAAAAAAAATGTTACCTGGGTCTTAGCCATTTGAGGAATAAGGCAGAATTAGCATGAGAAGGGAGAAGGAATGCCTGACTCTTCAAATGCATAACCTTGTGAAGTTGAGCTGGAGGCACCGCTTTTCACCAGCCTGGCACCCTGCTTTCCAGAAGGGAAAATACCCCTGCGGGCAGGGTTGCCCTGGGCTTTCCCAGGCTCTTTCTTGTGCTGAATTCATCAGAATTCATTACTGCAGCACAACAGATAGAGGCACACAGCCCCTGCTGACCCCCTGCTGACCACTGTCTGGGCTGCTGATGTCTGACAAGCTCTCTCTGAAGAAGGGGAACATGTGTGCAGTTGCTGTGGAGGGTAAATGACCAGACAGTGTCAGTCATGGGAAATAAGGTAGGCTTCTTTTTTCCTTAGAGTTTTAAGGTCCATAACTTCAGTATCATTTTTATTGCTTAATTTGTACAAGTCTCTGCAAAAATTTACAACAAATTTATAAACTAGAATTAAAAAATTAAGAAATATTAAATGCTTAATTTGCAATTTGTTCTTTCATTTCCAGCCCCCATTTAAAAAGAAATCCTATATAATAAAATGATAATATGCAAACTGACCAAACGGCTGAATGACCAGTCGCTATGACGTGCACTGACCACCAGGAGGCAAATGTTCAATGCAGGAGCTGTTACCTAGAGGTCAGTGCGCTCCCATATAGGGAGCACTGCTCAGCCAGAAACCTGCTCAGCGGTGGCAGGAGCCTTTCCTGCCTCTGCGGCAGTGCTAAGGATGTCCAACTGCCAGCTTAGGCCCTCTCCCCACAGGCCTAAGCCGGCAGTCGGACATTCCCTCAAGGTTCTGGGACTGCAAGAGGGCACAGGCCAGCTGAGAGACCCCCCCAACCCCCTGAGTGTATGAATTTCATGCACAGGGCCTCTAGTCCTTTAATAAAGATACTGAGTTCCTCATGTAGTCAGGCTATCTTTTAGGTTCTAAGAGAAAACAGTAAGCAAACAGATAAAACTCCCCTCCCCTGTGGAATTTTTGTGCATGGGGGGAAGACAAACAATAAAAAAGATAAAGACACAAAACAGATGGGTGGTTAGATAGTGGTAAGGACACAGGAGAGAGGGTAGTGGAACTCAGGTGAGTGAACTGTTTAACCTGCCTGGAAGAGTGGCTGTTAAGTAAAGATCAGACCAAAGTAAACAAGAAAGCCAGGTGGACATTGGGTGGAAGAGCTTTCCGGAGGAGAACAGGATGTGTTGTGACCCTAAGACTTGGAGAATGTGGCTGAGAAACAACACAGAGCAAGTGGAGAGAGCATTTCAACTCAGAGGACTGAAGGTGGCCAAAACATCTAGGGCGCTGTTGGACTTTACTTTGTATCATTTTACGAGCACCATAAGGTCTCTTATGGAATGAACATTTCCCCCCAAATTCGTATCTTGAAGACCTTACTCCCAATATGATTGTATTTGGAGATGGGCCTCTAAGGAGGCAATTAAAATAAATGAGGTCATAAGAGTGGGACCCTAATCTAATAGGACTACCTTCATCATATAAGAAGAGACGCCAGAAATGTGGGTGCATAGAGAAAAGGCCATCTGTGGGCCAAGGAGAGAGGCCTCAGAAGAAACCAAATGTACTGATACCCTGACCTTGGACTTCCAGCCTTCAGAATTGTGGGAAAATAAATCTTTGCTATTTAAGCCACCCAGCCTGAGGCATTTTGTTATGAAAGTCCTAGCCAGCTAATGCACTATCCTTACACCCAAATGTTTGACCAGGGAACTTTCTGCTAATTAGACAAATTGATCTTCAGCAAACTTTATTAACTGGCAGCAATATTTATTTTATGTTGATCCAAAAGTTGCTAACTCATCCTACAGGTACTATATCTAATTTAAAACTGGTTAATCTACAGGTTAGTCATCCAAAGCAGTGCTAGTTAGAAACTTTTTATAAAAGTTTCTTGTGCATTGACAGTTTGAGTAGTTCTTACAATTATTTCATTACTGCCTCTTTTGTGCTATTTCTTTTTAGCATAGAATTGGCCTTTGGCTGTTAAGAATGAAGAAGGAAGATGCCATACCTTCCCTTTCCATGCCTCTGTCCCCTCAGACCATGCTCCCTCCTCATTAGCTTACCATCTCTTTTCTAATAAAACTCCTTTCTTAGCATCACAAAAATGATGGAGAGGGAAGCAGCTGGCTGCTTTTGGAGACTTACTATTCTGAACTATGCACATAACCATTATGATAAACTGCCTCTGTAAATTAATTTTAAAATTAGACATGATACGTTGCATGCTACATGTACTTTAAAAATATTTGTTTATTAAATTGGGGTGACATTGGTCAACATGAACATACAGATTTAAGGTGTGGGTTTCGATGTTACAAGATGTGTATATTGCACCGTGTGTCTACCACACAAAGATTTTCTTCTGTCACCTTCTATTAGGACTCCCTCCCCTTTGACAACCACTACACTGCTGTTTGTGTTCATGAGTTTCAGTTTTATATCCCACATAAGAGTGAACTTTTTTTAGCCACTGGCTGATGAAAACACCTCTGCTCTGTTTTTGAAATGCTGTTTCTTAGGACTGTCCATGTAGAAGCGCTTTTCCGGTGTCTTTTGTTCTATCTGTAAAAACATGTTGCTTTGACTGTAGTATCATCTTGCTCTGAGCTCTCTCTATTTTTTAAAAATAGAAAACCACGGGATACAAAGTACAGTCTAGGCAACATCGTCAATAATATGGTAATAAGTATGTATGGTGCCAGAGTTACTTGGGTGATCACTTCGTAGGTACATAAATGTCTAATTACTATGTTGCACATCTGAAATTAATATAATATTATATGTCAACTATAACTGAATAAAAACTAAAAAATAATCTAAAATATATTTTAAAATAATAAAAATAAAACTAGAAAACCAAACCTTCAGAATTATGAAACCAGTGAATAAAATATTTCCAGAAGCTTTTTTTTGGAATGTATCTGTCTAGATTTTATTTCCCTGACCCCACCAAAGGAGGATAACTTAAGAGAATCTCTTCTTGACTCTTGTGGCAGATCTCAAGCAACTTTCCTAAGGATGGAAAGATTAATTAAAATATAGCCACTGAATAAAGGCTTTGAGACTTTTAAAATTAAATCGTGTGCTTCTAGTTTCCCTACGAACCATAAAAGAGCAGTCAGTAAGGTAGTCTTAAAAGATTGAAAGATACGAGGATGAATGATAGGAAGCCTCAGCTACTACTTAGATTGTAATTAGAACATCAAGCAATTATATAATTTTTATATCAATTTTTCTTTAACCTCATTTTAAATCTTCAGAACAAATATGTTATTATACAGTGAGTGTTAATCTCAAAGACCCTCCTGTGCCACTCAGGGAATTAACAAGAAAGAAGGCAGTATAACCAGCAGGCCGTTGGGTTCCATTGGAATGGACCTGTTAACGTGAGAAATCTAGAGTTTCATTCCCATTCTAACAATACAGTCATTTGGAAAGTGGAAAAATTTAGTCAGTCTATATTTTTATTATATTTTATTTTTCAATTACAGTTTACATTCAGTGGTAGTTTGTATTAGTTTCAGGTGTACAGCATAGTACTCAGACAGTTGTACATTTCACAAAGTGCTCCCCCAAATATTTCCAGTTTCCATACATAGTTATTACAGTATCATTTACTGTACTCCCAACGCTGTACTTTACATCCCTGTGATTATTTTTAACTACCATTGTAGTCCTTAATCCCTTTACTTTTTTCACCCAGTCCCCCAAGCCCACTCCCCTATGGCAACCATCAGTCTGTACTCTGTATCTACCAGTATTAGTCTGTTTCAGTTTTGTTTTTTGTTTTGTTCTTTAGAAGGAGATTTAACTTGGGGTGGTGAACACACAATACAGTGTACAGATGATGTGTTGTGGAATTGTGCACCTGAAGCCTGTATAATTTTGTTAACCAGTGTCACCCCAATAAATTAAAAAAAAAGGAAAAAATAAATAATATGTGTCAATTATATTTCAATAAAGCTGGAAAAAATAACAAATAAATTTAAAAATAGATTCCATATATAAGTGAAATCATATGGTACTTGTCTTTCTGTCTGACTTATTTAGCATAATGCCCTCTAGGTCCATTCATGCTGTTGCCAATGGTAATATCTCATTATTTTTTTATGGCTGAGTAATATTCCGTTGTACATATGTACCACAGTTTCTTTAACCAATCATTTATTTGGTTGTTTCCATATATTGGCTATTATAAATAACGCTGCAATGAATGTAGGGATGCATATATACTTTTGAATTAGTGTTTTGGGTTTCTTTGGATATATTCCCAGAAGTGGAACCAGTAGGTCACAGGCAGTTCCATGGTTAATTATTTGAGTTTCCGTACTGCTTTCCACAGTGGCTGTACCAGTCTGCATTCCCAAAAATAGTGCACAAGAACTCCCTTTTCTGTACATCCTCAACAACACTTGTTTGTTGATTTATTGATGCTAGCTGTTTTACCAGGTATGAGGTGATATTTCATTGTGGTTTCAATTTGACTTCTCTGATGATTCGTGGCATTAAGCATCTTTTCACACGTCTTTGGAAACGTCTCTCTTCAGGTCCTCTGCCTGTTTTTTAATTGGATTGCTTTTTTTCTTGGTGTTGAGTTCTTTATAAAATTTGGATATTAATTCCTTATCAGAGGTATCATTGGTGAATATCTTCTTCCGTTCAGTCAGTCAATGTTTTTGTTTTTTAATCTTAAAAAATATTTATATGACAAACTAGTATGATTGACTTTTTAGCCAAACTGACTGGTTGCACTAGCTAAAACATTTGAGATTCTTTGTGTGCTCATAAACATAGCCTTGGAAGGTATATTTTTGTCACTCAGCCACTCAGTGAGCATATTTAGCCTTGTGTGTCAAGCATTGTGACAGGTTCAGGGACTACATAGGTGTGTGTAGGGCAGTCTCCAGCCTTCAGCTGGCTTTCAATTACAGAGACCTACAAGCTCAAAGCAAACCAAAATCAAGACAGTTACATCACATGCTCAGATGAGTGCTCTAGGAGCTAGAACAAGAGTTTCTAGACTGAGTAGGGGATCCAGTCAAGGAAGTATTTCCTTGAGAAAGAACCAGAAAAGGATATTAGAGACTTGAAATCATATATGAGGGAGGTAATGCAGCAAGAAATGGAGGGAGATTACCCAAAATGGATCAATCTGCTGCTTTTTTACCTATCATTTTCATGTGTTATTTCATGTAAATTGCAGTGAAAGTACATTGATACTTAAATGGCTTCAAAGACACCTTTTTTAAAAAAGTTCTTATGCTTATAGGGTACCCTAGGGTCTGCACAGGCCTTAGGCAATGTAAAATACTTTACTGCACTTTTAAATACTGACATATAAGTTCATTGTAGAAAGTGGTCTATTTTTAGTCTCAAGAGGAATTCATACCCACTCCTCTAAGAAATTTTGGAGATAAACATTAATGTAAAATAGCCTGTGAAACAGCTCGCAGTGTTTATAGAATTTGACTCTCCAAATGCAGTCTTTACAGAAAGCTTCAAAACATCTTGGCTCAGATCTTTTCAAACCAAAGTCACTTATTTTTT
Organism: Murina feae; assembly: GCA_004026665.1. Lineage (NCBI taxonomy): Eukaryota > Metazoa > Chordata > Mammalia > Chiroptera > Vespertilionidae > Murina > Murina feae. The sequence goes on along the minus strand of PVJC01012154.1, from coordinate 1,461 downwards.
GATGAGTCAGAAGACCATGTTGACGGATGAAACTGGTGAAGCATTGACATTTGGATGGTTAGCCAATTCACTCCTCTCAACACCAAGATCATGCCAAAGTGTTTGTAATCTCAAAATAACCCCTCCACTAGATGACACTTGAGGGAATGGGTAATCCTGAAGAAATAATCTAACCACTAGTTTGTGTAGTTGAACATTTCTGTCTTATGTAATCAGCTCAGTTTGTACAAATCTCACTGTATTTTTGAAGTATCTTACCCAGGTGTTGTTATTTTCTCACGACCACTGTCATTTTCAGTCCTTTTTTCCTTTTCCTTCCTAACTCTCCTTGACACTGTGATTTAGTTCCATTTACTTAGATGTTCTTCTGTCGTAAACTTAATGGAGGTGGGAGTGTTAGAGATAAGTTAGGATTGGCCATCTGTGTTTTTGTAAATCTCAAGAGATTGCTATCAAGTCCCTTGGTTCATGGGACATGACTTTCTTCCCCCTAGCTCTGGGCCTTTGCCATGGACAGCAAGAAATCAGTTGCTTTAAGACCGACATCCCTCTGGTCAAGTTGCAGGCCATCTGCTTGGACATATGGTAACTCTTTGATCTTTTAACAGTTTATTCTCTGTCCCCTCTGGTGCCTGGATTCTCCCTGGACCTTTGGGAAACATGAGGATGGATTTTCCTGTGAGCTTCTCTTTTAGGGACAGATAATTTAACTTGATTAGAAAATTCCACCTTATTTGTGAACAGAACCTGGTAGTGTTAATGTTTCTTCTATGGGATCTGCATCCTGGATTCGTTCTTAGCTGACTCCTTCTCTTAATGCCATCTCGTGGAAAACTATTCTGGATCAGGTAGGAAAGTGTCATTTCTGCTTTATTACTTTTTTTTTTAAAAAATGGTGGAAGTCCTGACTGGGTGGCTCAGTTGATTGAAGCATCATCCTGTACACCAGAAGATTGTGGGTTTAATTCTAGTCTGGCATTTACCTGGGTTGCGGGTTCAATCTGTGCTCAGGGTGTATATGGGAAGCAACTGATCAGTATTTCTCTGTCATATCTTTCTCCCTCCCCCCCCCCTCTCAAATCAGTAAAAACATATCCTCAGTTGAGGATTTTAAAAATGTGACAAAATGTATAAGACATAAATTTTTATTATTCTAAGCACTTCTGAGTGTACGGTTAAGTGGCATTTAGTCCATTCACATTGTTGTACAGCCCTCCATCTCCAGAACTTACTCATCTTTCCAAGCTGTGCTCATTAAACAATGACTTCCCATTCCTGCCGCCCACAGCTGCTGGCATTCTGCTTCTCTCTATGAATTTGATTACTAGGTACCTCATATAAATGGAATCCTCCAATGTTTGCACTTTTGTATCGTTTATTTCATTTAGCATAATGTCTTCGAAGCTTATCTATATTGTGGCATGTGTCAGGCTGTTGTTCCTTTGTCAAGCTGGGTAATAT
>PVJC01012153.1:0-40145 GCA_004026665.1 Murina feae | reverse complement strand
AAAGGAAATATTTGCAAAACATATATTAAACAAAGGACTTGTACCCAGAATACACAACTGTTATAACTCCATAAAAAGACAAAAATTCCATTAAAAAATAGGCAAAAGATTTGTACAATCACTTCACCAAAGAAAGTATATGGATGGCAAAAAAGCACATTAAGACAATGTAAAGTAAAACCACAATGAGTTATCACTACACACTCATTGGAATGGCTAAAATGAAAAAGACTGACAATATGAAAGGTTGTGGAGGAAATGGAATTCTCCTTACATTGCTGGTGAGGATCCACATGGTATAGCCACTCTGGAAAATAGTTTGGCAGTTTCTAGTCATTAAATGTACACTCTCCCTTACAATCCAGCAATTCCACTCCTAAGTATTTATGCAAGAAATCTGAAAACATATCCACACTAAGACTTGTAGGCAAATGTTCATAGCAGCTTTATTTATAAGACAAAAACTAGAAAAAAATCCAAATGTCCATCAACTAGAAGTTGAATAAACAAAATGGTATAACCTTACAACAGATACACTTACTCATCAATAAAAAGCAAAAATACGGGTGAACCTCAAAAGCATTATGCTTCTGAAAGAAGACAGACACAAAAGACTATGTACTACAAGACTCCAATTATATAAGCCTTCAGCACAGGCAAAATTACAGTGGTAGGAAGCCTATCCATGGGGCAGGAGTCAGGAGGTCAGGGCAAGAAACTGACAGCAAAGGGGCATGCGGAAACTTTTTCGGGTGATGGAATTTTTCTGTTACATGATTGTGGTGGTGGCTATGTGAGTATACACATTTGTCAAAAATCATAGAAGTCTGCACTTAAAATTGGTGAGCTTCATTATACGTAAGTTATATCTCAATAAAGCTAATAAAAAAAGTGAAAAAATAAGCTACAATGAGATACCATTTCACAACCATCCTTTCTTAAAAACAATACTAAGAAGTGCCAAGGGCCCTGGAGCATCAGCCTGTGCACCAAAGGGTCGTGGGTTAGATTCCCAGTAAAGGGCACATACCTGGGTGATACCTGGCCCCAGTCAGAGCATGTGCAGGAGGCAACCAATTTATGTATCTCTCTCACATGATGTTTCTGTTTCTCTCTCTCTTCCTCTCTCCCGCTCTCTCTCTCTCTTTCCCCCAACTCTTTCTCTCTTCCTCCTCTCCATACTCTCTAAAAATCAATGGTATCCTCAGGTGAGGATTAAAAAAAAAAAAAGCAACACAAATAAGAACTGTTAAGGATCTAGAGCAAGGGCTAGTTTACTTTTATACATTACTAGGGGGAGGAAAAACTAATAAACCATTTTAGAGAGCTAAAGATGTACACAACTTAAAAGCAGCACTTTCATTCTTTATTTCTTTTTTAAAATACGTTTTATTTTTATTGATTTCAGAGAGAGAGGGAGAGGGAGAGAGAGATAGAAACATCAATGATGAGAGAGAATCATTGATCGGCTGCCTCCTTCATACCCCCTACGGGGGATTAAGCCCGCAACTCCGAGACCCTTCTGTCTTCAGGCCGACGCTCTATCCATGAGCCAATCTGGCTAGGGCCAGCCGTTTTAGTTATGCAGAGAAATCCTTACTCTTATTACTCAAGAAATACACACAGGAATTTTTCTAACAGTACTTCTGTCCAAAGGAAAAAATTGACAACAACCTAAATGTCCATTAGGAGAAAACTGAGTAAGTAAACTGTGGTAAGTCATGCATGAAATCAACTACTATTATAAATATAATATCGATAGAGAAAAGTTGTAGCAGGATACATATAGATTTCCATTTGTTTCACACTGATAAACACGACGTGCTAGTGGCCACACACATATGTGGAGAAGTATAAAGACAGGCATGGACACCGATACACACTGACGTCAGGATCCTGATGACTACCTCTCCCCAAGAAGGAAGAGGCAGGGGAAGGGGGACGTGGTGGGGGGAAGGAACACAAGCTGTTTAAACTGTTTTGGTTACGTTTATTTTGTTAAGCTGGGAGATAAAGACATGAATGTGTATTATTTGTATAAGTTAAAATAACTCTTTTCAAAACAAAAAGGACTCTTGATGAAGGTGTCACTACGCTCCCTTGCAAGAAATGCAGCAATAACAGCCTTTAGTACATTACTCATAATTTAAAGGTCGCCTACTTAGGGCAATCATGAAAAAGAATTATTTAAAAGAAATGTTTTAGATGTAGTATTTTTAAAAGTCTCAATGTTCTACCTAATTGCTTCTTTAGAACTGGTAATTTATTCTAAATAGCAATTTGGGAGACATAACAATGTCATTATGAGTTTTTCTCTGAACATTACTGACACAGTGGCTTACTTACAAACCAAATAGTTCCAACTAAAGTGGTTTCAGAGCTCTTCACACACCAATGACAACATGGAAAAATGAAATTATCTGTACTCTTTTAAGAGCTCCAAGAGCTCAATTATCACTGTCAAGATACCCTAGAAGAGAGAGATTTCCAGAAGCAAACACAGGTTTTAAGTTCTGAAAAAAAATTCTTTCATCTTAATGGCTCACAATCTAAAAAGCATAAACATTCACTTACAAAGGAACAAATTGAGAAATCTATTCGGATTTGTGGACTCTGGTTCTTTAATTTGCTAAAGAGAGAGAGAATACAAACAGAAAAATACTTTTAACTCACTGAGGCATATATTATGCCACTTTGAGGAGTTTTTTTTAACATTTAACTCAAATGCAAACAATTTGCTTGCTACATTGAAACTAAAACATATCTACACAAATATTTACTCAAAGTCTAAAGAGATGCTATGGAATCATTCATACTAATAAAAGGGTAATATGCTAATTAGACTGGGAGACCTTTCAGACATCCTTCCAGACAAAGCCATGGTGACGGGGCCAAGGCAGAGGTGATCAGGCCAACAGGGGAGGGCATCTGGGGGTGAACAGGCTGGCAAGGTGGGCAGTTGCGAACAAGCAGGCTGGCAGGGGAGGGCAGTTGGGGGTGAGCAGGCCGGTGTGGGGGGGCAGTTGGGGGAAAGCCGGTGGTGGGAGATCAGTTGGGGGTGATCAGTCTGGCAGGGGTGGGCAATTGGGATTGATCAGGCTGGCAGCAAAGTGGTTAGGGGTGATCAGGCAGGCAGGCAGATAAGCGGTTAGGAGCCAGTGGTCCTGGATTGCAAGACGGGTGTCCTGCGAGGGGTCCCAGATTGGAGAGGGTGCAGGCCAGTCTGAGGGAAACCTCTCCGTGCACGAATCTCGTGCACCAGGACACTGGTCTAATCTAATAAAAGAGAAACATGCAAATTGACCGCACCTCTGCTATACCCCAAGCCATGCTCACCAGTCAATCAGAGTGACTATATGTAAATTAACCCAACCAAGATGGTGCCGGCAGCCACGGAGCTGGAGCAAGCAGGAAGCTTGGCTGCCCGGGCGATGGAGGAAGCCAAGCTTCCCTCCTGTCCTGGCCAGCTGTGGTCTCCGCTCAAAGCAAAAAAGTTTCAATTATAGAAGATAAATAAATCCCAGACACCTGCTTCCAGCCAGCCTTGCTAGGATCTTGGGTCACTGGGGGCCGTGGCCAGACTACAAACAGCCATCAGGCCCTCACCCAGGAGGGCCACACCCTCATGGGGTGAGGGTTCCCACTGGGGGGCTTGGCCAGACTGCAAACAGACATCAGCCCCTCACCCAGGCTGGCCAGGCACCCCAGCGGGACCCCCACCCTGATGCGGGACACCCTTCAGGGCAAACCAGCTGGCTCCCACCCACACACCAGACCTCTATCCCATATAATAAAAGGGTAATATGCAAATTGACCCTAACAGCAGAATGACTGGGAATGACTGGTCATTATGACACACACTGACCACCAGGGGGTAGACGCTCAATGCAGGAGCTGCCCCTGGTGGTCAGTGCACTCCCACAGAGGGACCTCTGCTCAGCTACAAGCCAGGCTGATGGCTACCAGCACAGCGGTGGTGGTGGGAGCCTCTCCCACCTCCTCAGCAGCGCCAAGGATGTCCAACTGCAGCTTAGGCCTGCTCCCAATGGCAAGTGGACATGCCTTGAGGGCTCCTGGACTGCCAGAAGGATGTCTGACTGCCAGCTTAGGCCCGATCCCCCGGGGAGCAGGCCTAGGCCAGCAGGTGGACATTCCCCAAGGGGTCCCAGACTGTGAGAGGGAACAGGCCAGCTGAGGGACCCCCGAGTGCACAAATTTTTGTGCACTGGGCCTCTAGTCTATAATAAAAGTATAATATGCTAATTAGACTGGCCAGCTGAACAACCTTCCAGATGTTCTTCTAGATGAAGACAGGGCTGCGAGGGCCAAGCCCCTTGCACGAATTTTATGCATCAGGCCTCTAGTTCTAATATAAATCACATTTCAGGAAATATCTACCCTCCAGGCATTTTTAAGGAACAAAGATATACTTGTTAACATTTTTTGTTTTTGAAGAATATTTTATCAACTTAATGTACAATGTAAAAAAACAAGAGCTCAAGCATTCTAAACCAAGAGGTGAAGTAAACAGTTCAAAGATTAAAATTTTAAGAACAGAGTTGAATCTAAAGAAATGTCACCCATATTTACTTCCAAATAGTGTAGAAATTGTCCACCTTCATTTTAGTTATATCAAATGACATAATGAATTTGTTATGAGCTTCTTCATATGTTAGTAAGCTAAAATCTTTTATGAAAATTCAAAATTGGGAATTTTTAACAAGTCTAAAAAGTTTTCAGATAATTAAATGAAATTTCAGAAAGAAAAGAGACAATGGAGAGATGGAAATGCTACTGTTTATACAAAAATTAAATAGCAACTCAAGATTTTGAATTGACTGTCTAAAGAGTGCTACTACTTTCTGATGTTAACCAGGAAGTACAGAAAATGTAAAAATAAAGGAAGTTTCCTAATATAGATAACTGCAACCTCTACTCTGAAATGCTCAAATGATGGACAGGTAATTAATGCTGTAGGTAATTTTAAGTCCATATATACATAATTTTTGTTTCACTGATAAATGTGTGTGTGCGTGTGTATACACATGTAAACATAAATACATAGACGTATCTTTGAGCACATGTTTGAATGCTCCAGTATAGAAACTTGGGACATAGAATTGCTGGGCAGAAGAAAAAAAGCATTTTAAAATTGTAGCCCGGCTGGTGTGGCTCAATGGTTGAGTGTGGATTCATGAACAAAGAGGTCCCTGGTTTGATTCCTAATTCCCATTCAGGGCACATGCCCAGGTTGCAGGCTCAGTCCCCAGGAGGGGGCATATAGGAGGTAGCCTATCGATGATGGCTCTCTCATTGATGTTTTCTCTCTCTATCCCTTTCCCATCCTCTCTAAAAACAATAAAAAATAAAGCTTTAATAGATGTTGTTAAATTGCTTTCGAGGTGGTAGTGTATGAAAGAACTATTTCCCCATAGTCTTGCCATAAAATATTTTATCAAATCAATGAAATTTTAATTTGCATTTCCCTGACTACTAGTGAAGTTGAACATACCTTTCTACATATTTATTGACTTTTAAAAAATACATTGCCTCAACAGTTGTGAAAATAAAAATCCAACTAACTAGACAATGAAAACTAAATGAAGAATTCATACATTCAATACAGGGTCTCTGTTTCCAGAGAACTCATAATAGAGTTGGAAACACTTGAAAAATTCACATACAAACAATATTAATAGTACGAAGTATTTAATGATATCCAAAGAAAGATAAATAGAAAGGTCTATAAAATTTTAGAGGAAGGAAACATGAAAGAGTTGAATGTGAGTTATGACTTCAAAAAAGGTTAGAGTCTTGCCCCACCAATGAACCAGGAAGTCATGGTTCGATTCCTGGTCAGGGCACATACCTAGGTTGTGGGTATGGTCCCCAGTTGGGACATGTATGAGAGGCTTTCTCATACTCTCTCTTCCTCTCTCTAAAAATAAATGAGTATGTTCTTGGGTGAGGATTGGAAAAAAAGAGTATAGGGCAAAGATATATCATTTTAATCCTATTGTGGCCCCTTCAGTAGGCACATTTTGGTTACTGACCATTTTTATTTCCCCCGGAGACTTGCTGTTCATATCTGTTGCCTACTTTTCTAGTAAGTCTCTTTCTTAATTGATTTATAAATATTTCTCATTTTTGGTTATTTATCTTTAGTCTGTTGTATATGATTCAAATACTTTTCTTAATTTGTCACTTTTATGCTTAATTTTGCTTATGGTGAGTTTTGTCATCAGGAGCTTTTACTTCTTATGAACAGCATCAATATTTTGACTCTAAGAAAGTGTCAGATTTATAAAAGCTACTTGACAAACTCTAAGAAAACTAAATAGCCCTGGCCGGTTTGCTCAGTTGTGTCTGTTTGCGAACCTAAGGGTCTCAGGTTCAATTCCTGGTCAAGGGCATATATCTGGGTTGCAGGTTTGATCCTTGTGCCCTGACCAGGGCATATGCAGGAAGCAACCAATCAATGTGTCTCTCTCACATTGATGTTTCTCCCTTTCTCTCCTTCCCCCCACCCCAACCCTCCCCACCCGTAAAAATATCAATGGGAAAAAAATATCCTTGGGTGAGAATGAACAACAACAAAAAAACAAAACCAGTTAACATAGTCTGTGGGCAATTACAGCACTGCTAATTTCACAAAATTTCATGTTGAAGACTACCTCACTCACCCACAGATTTGTCTGCCATGCCCACATCTCTAGATGTCCAGCGACAAAATCCACAGGCCAGGTAATAGGCTTTCTTCATGGTGGTCTTGGCTGGGTCATCGGGAAGCTGTGTGGAGATGCTTGTGGCCCGGGTGGAGAGGGTGTGCATGCAGCCGGGACAGTCAAAGCAGTTGGCGCATCTATGATACAAAAAATACAACAATTCATTCTCCACAATTGTTACCAAGCACCTACCAACACCAGACGTTGTTTCAGGTATTAGGAATTCGAGAGAGAACTGTAAGGGAGAATTGTCTCTCACCAAATAATCAAGTACTCCTGAGACTCTAACAAACTTTGTTTTAAAATTTCAAAAGTATCATATGTTCATTATTAAAAAAATAAAAAGCAAACTAAACAAATAATAAAAAAATAAAAAGCAATCATCACAAAAGTTCCTGAAGAATTAGAGCCTGACCCAATCCTACTCCACAGAAAGAATCAGTGTTAATAGTCTGGAGTTAACTATTTCCAGACTCATTTCATGCTTGTACAGACCACCACGAGTTCTGAGGAAAACAGAAATGTCAGAGCTTTGCCTTTAGAGAGAACAGACCAATTGCACAATGGAAAACTGAGAGGCAACAATACAACGATCGGGAAATCGGTTTGGAAAAGAATGTCTTTTTTGCTGTGCCAAATACCACAGCTGAAATAGATACCACACAATGCTATCACACTGGAATGGTTCGGAAGTGCTGTATTTTCAGGCTTCCTGGCACTATTCTCCTAGTACTCAACCAACACTGCCCCTTCAGGGCCCCATCTACCTTGTTGCTTTTATGTTTACCACAACCAGAGATTATCAAGATTTCACCACCAGTCCTAGTCTTGTTCTGAAGTTCCATGTCATAACTCCAAGTAGCTCTGATATTTTGCCATCTGGATAATATCCTCAAATAAAGATAATAGTATCCACCTCACAGGGATCTTCTGAGGATTAAATGTTAAAATTAATGTGTGGAAAGGATACAAAACTGTCTGGCTTATCAGAAGTTATTTCTCAGAGAAAAGACAGACAAATAATAGTGGTTCACATCCACGGAGGTGTAGGTGTGTGAGTGTGGCAACGGACTTTCACATCAAGCAAAAACCCAAATAGCTCCCAGGAGCAATGAGCATACCTAATATCCAGATCTTGGTGTGTTTTTTTAAATATGTTTTCACTGATTTTTAGAGAGAGAGAAAGGGAGAGGGATAGAAACATCAATGAATGAGAGAGAAACATCATCAATCGGCTGCCTCTTGCACATCCCCTACTGATTGAGCCCACAACCTGGGCATGTGCCCTGACAGGGAATGGAACTGGTGACCTCTTTGTTCCTGGGTCAACGCTCAACCACTGAGCACACTAGCCGGGCCTGTTCTTGGTTTTTAATACCAGGGTTCCTTGGAGAAATGGCTAATTCTAGGAGTGAGGCGAAAAATTCACACGATGAGCCTATAGCATTCTGTAGTACCACAAAGTAAGAAAGTGCTCTAATGAATGAACAAACAACCCTCCCACAAAAAATGACTGGGGTTAAGTCAAAGGGATACAGTAGTCTACGGAAAAGTTGCCAATAGCCAAAGGTGGAAAATTTGAGCAAAAAAAGTAATATTGGATTATAACCTAAGGTATAAAATAAATATCCAGCCGTCTGCTTTAAGTAAATGATTACTTAAATAAGTGGGGAAGAAGAGAAATATCCTTCATGCAAAAGAATTCCAAATAATTTATGTAGAAAACCCTCACAGAGGGGAAGCATAACCTCCTACTATTTAAGTGTGGGCTGTGATAGTTTTCCTTCTAACGAGTACAGTATGGAAATTGGGGTGGGGTGGGGGGGGAGGGAGTAACTTTACATGGGAGAAACCTGACAAGCACTAGATAAAGCCAGGCAATCAAGGTTAATGTCAACAGTGGACAGTCATATTGAAAGTATGTTTCCTTGATATGCTGAGAGATACACTTTACCTCAGTGATCCTCCTCCCCAAAAATACATTCCCCTAGCTGATGAGAAAAAGAGACACATTCCAACTGAGGGGCATTCTACAATATATCTGACCACTATTCAAATCTTTTAAGTCATCAAAACCAAGGAAAGTCTAAGAGGATGTCACAACAATAGGAGCCTAAGGAGACGTAACTGTTAAATATAACATGGATATCCTAAATAAGATCCTGGAACAGAAAAAGGAGATTATGAAAAAAACTAAACAAATCTGAATAAAATGTGGAGTTTATTTAACGATAATGTACCAGTATTGTTCATTAATTGAGACAAACACACCATTCTAATGTAAGATGTTAACAGTAGGGGACACTAGGTATGGGGTAAAAGGGAATTCTCTGTATCATCTTCACAATAATTCTTAAGTCTAAAACTGTTCTAAAATGGAAAGTTTATTTAAAGGATAGTTTATCTTTGGCAAAGGTGATGCAAAAAAATGAAAAGAGATAGTTAAGAAAGAGTTAGTTCCATGTGCTTTCTTACTAGCTATTACAAAAAATAATGGAGAAAACAAAAAATGAATCCTGGTCTTACCTGTTCTTTTTCAGTTTGGCTTCAGCTGAAGGCATATTTTCTAAGCAACTGGGGCAATAATGAGAGTCCACCTAGAAAGAAACAAGAAATCAAAAAATCAGAGGAAAGGACACTCAGTTTAGCTTGTGTGTATGTCTCTGCCAAACAGTAAAATTTGAAGTACCTTATCATACTGAAGCAGAAGGTGAGAAACCACTCCCCTGGCAGAGAACCTGAACTGTTTCCAGCTTAGGGTTTATTCCTCAATCACCTGTTTGCTTTTTCAAACCATCCAGATTTTGTAAACCTTCCATTTTTCCTTTCTGGTCTTTCCTGTGCCCTTTCATCTGGGTTTTATGAATTAGATGTGTTAAAAATTACCTATGTAAAAGAAGAACTCTATAACAACCTAAATAATAGATTAATAAACAAAATAACCTAATTTGTAAAAATGTGATCAATTATTCTCCTACCTGGTTTAGCTTTATTGGACTGTAGTAATTTGGCCACACTTAAATTGTGAGATACTTTAAAAGTTTTCTCATTGCTGAAGCAATACTGAAGAGCAGTATAAATTATCATTTACGAAGTCAGCTATAGCTAATCAATTAGAGATATTTAAATGACAAATTAAACTATTAAGCTAAACTATTTTATTTAATTCAAAAACACAGTATAAAAACTAAATTCATTGTACTTTTTAAGGTATGAATAATTATTTTCTTAAATGTAGGCAGATTCTCCTGACAATTCTAGAACTGTAGTCACCTGCAGATGGAAAGACAGATTCACTTGAACATAAATAATATAGAAACTGGCTTCTCTTTTCATCATCTGCTATAAACAGGACCATATTTGAAAAGATGAATACAACTGCTGCTCAAATAACCTCCGAGAACATATGCTATCGTATTGCTAACAAATATTTGCCACGACTCATCATAAAAGGCAAACTCTAAGTCATTCCCTTGTGCCCCCCTTTCCAACATATGCTTGGCCCTTCATGTGCAGCTCCAATCCAGGTTCTCCATTAGAACCTTCTGGTCTGCTCACGGGTATTATCCCTCCACAAGCCCTAATGGCCTCTATCTCACAGGTGCACACCAATCTGTAAAAGATGCAGTTACAGACTGAGTGTCATAGCTGAAGAAATCGTTGGACATCATGAAGACTGAGCTCCCTAGTAACCACCAAAGGAGAATCTGACCCAATAAATTGTAAGGGTGGAGCTGGAGCAGAGAAGCATCTGAGGAGAAAGAACATGCTAAGGAGAAACACACAGGTACACAGGCATATGTGTACACATGTACACACACACCACAGTCTTAATAGAGAATGAATCCATGAAAAATCAATGCCGTTAAATACATTAAGAACCAATACCGTATTACACATATATGGCATTTATTTTTCTTGTATTATTTAAATACTGTCCCTGATCATTCTTTTTTGATATATTTTATTGATTTCAAAGAGGAATTGAGAGGGAGAGAGAGATATAAACATCAGTGATGAGAGAGAATAATTGATTGGATGCTTTCTGAATGACCCACATTGGGGATCGAACCCACAACCTGGGCATGTGCCCTGACCAGGAATCAAACTGGGAGTCAGTGACCTCTGGGTTTGACACTCAACCACTGAGCCACATCAGCTGGGCCTGACCATTCTTAATATTGTGAAAAATACCCCTCCCCAAAAAATAATTAATAATAATACTAGAGGCCTGGTGCACAAAAATTTATGCACTAGGGGGTGTCCCTCAGTCTTGCCTGTGCCCTCTTACAGTCTAGGAAACCCTCAGGGGATGTCCACCTGCTGGCTTAGGCCTGCTTCCCGGACGATTGGGCCTAAGCTGGCAGTCAGACATCCCTCTGGCAGCCCGGGAGCCCTCGGGAGATGTCCACTTGCCAGCGAGAAGAAGGCCTAAGCTGCAGTTGGACACCCTTAGCTCTGCTGAGGAGGCAGGAAAGGCTCCCATCACCACCATTATACTGGCAGCCATCAGCCTGGCTTGTGGCTGAGCAGAGCTCCCCCTGTGGAAGCGCACTGACCACCAGGGGCAGCTCCTGCACTGAGCGTCTCCCCCCTGGTGGTCAGTGTGTGTCATAGTGACCAGTCATTCCCAGTCATTCTGCTGTTAGGGTCAATTTGCATATCACCCTTTTATTATATAGGAGGATATAAAGAGGCTTATAGTATAGGATGTTTTTCATATGTGTTTCTTTTCTTAATAGTCCAGGGATCTTCACTGAAGTCTAAGTCAGGATACTCATTTTCAAATCTTGGTCCTCCCAGTGTGACTTAGGGCTAACATTATGTGTCTGTTTCTTTACCTGTAAAGTGATTTTTTTAAAAAGTAGCCACTCCATTGGGTTGTAGAAAGATAAAGGAGATTATATAAACATATGGCATAGAGAGTACTGGATAAAGTGTATCTATTATGACTAGTAGTGTTTCCTTCATGAGACTGAGTTACTCCTTCCCAGGATTTATGTCTGCTCATCTTGAAATCCGCAAAGCTTACTGAATAAAGGAGATGTGCCCAGCGCTGCACGACTGGGTGATTCTTCACAGGGTGGGGTCTCTTACCTTCTAACAATCCCACCCCCTGCGCCCATTTGCTGTGAAAGACCACAGCACCCTCCTCCCAGGGGGAAGCGCCGTTAATAATACACTTCCAGCTTCTTGCCCGGCGTGCCCCCCTCCACACGCTTCCGCCCAGCTCCCCGCACCCCCGCAGCAGGCCGCGGCCTGAGCCGGGACACGGAGGGGCCGCTTTCTGGCCGAAGCGGAGGCAGAACTTGCAGGATGGGAAGGGCACGCAGACAATGCCTGCGTCCACTCCACGCACATCAACCGCGGAGTCAGTGCCCAACCCCTCGAGGGGCGCCAACCAAGCACGCCCACCGCTTTTCTCCCGGACCCACCCTGTCACCAAGCCCCAGGGGACAGCTTCCGACGCCCAGTTCCTCCAATCAGAGGGGGCCCTGCGACCAGACGACCCGCTCAGCCCCGCCCAAGGCCGCTCCTTCTTTCCCAGTGACAACTTATGAGCAAGTTAAAGCTCGGGCCATTATGAGTGACGGCGAACAGGCCAATCAGCAAGGCAGGAAAATGGTTACCCGCCTCCAACCCGTGGAACCCCCCCGCCCGCCGTGGTGACTAATATGAATGCCTCTCCCCCTCCCCCTCCCCTCCTCCCTCCCCATCCTCTTCTTGGGACGACGGCGTTACCTCGTGAGACACACATTCCAGCGACCGCAGCTCGCTGCAGTAGCGGCAGAAGTAAAGCTGCGAGAGAGGGGCCCGAACCTTCTTTTCTCCCTGGACGAGGTAGAGGACCCGCTCCGATTGCAGCAAGGACGCCATCTTGGAGAGGGAGGAGCCGACGACGCTCCCGTCGCGTCACGTGACCCGAGAGCCAGCGTCCGCTCCCCGCCTCCCCTACGTCTTCCTACGTCGACTTTGACGTCAGTTTCCGACCCAGCGGGGCTTTGCGTCCGCGCAAGTCCGGACGCGCCTGCGCAGCAGGGATTCCCCGGTTTCTTCCCGCCGCAGGCCCGGCCCCCTCTGCGTTGCAGGGAGCGTCTTGTGTGGAACCCAGACTTGCCCACGGTGGTTAAGCCCAGCATCTCAGGGGAAAGCCAGACGAGCTCGGTGCCCCCCTTTTGTTCCTTGCCCAGAGGAAAGCAGCTGCTCTTTTGCATTTCCAGCTGCCTCCCTGCCCTCACCTTCCAGGCACACAGGCATGGAGGGGCGGAAGGTTCAGGGACAGAGTTCCCTGGGAACTGGGAGGCTGCGGGTCACGCCAGCACGCTCTTCTGATAGCCCTGCCACTGGCTTCGGAAGCGTTCGCAGACTTTTATAATGATACCGCGGGCAGGGAGACACACGAGCAGAGCAGGAGCGGCAGGCCAGGTTCCAGCGAAAGCCCCAGGTATCTGGAAGGGCACGCGGGGCCGGGACCGCACCCCCAGGGCGACCTTCCTACCCCAGCCGATCACTGACCGTGCGGTTCCGACCCTCCCCTGGCCTTTCCTCCCCTGGCGTGTCTAGGCATGTGGAAGGAGAACCGGGCGGAGAATAGCCTCCTGCGACCCCCATCCAAGCCCTGCAGGACCACTCCCTTAAGCATGAAGCCCTGAAGGTAACCAATAGGCCTCGGGTGTGTTTCAGCGCCAGGCCCGGCGGGGTGACGCCATGGCTGACGTCAGACCAGCTGCAAGGACCGAATGACCTGCTACCCTAGTACCAACCACCCAGAGGACACCAGGGCCCCGAGGAGACACCGAGAAAGCTGATAAATATTCTGTGAAGATCCTCCCCTGAACCCTAAAGATAACGAGATAAAGCCCTTAGAACAGAGGACTTCAGTCTCTCTCTCTCTCTCTCTCTCTCTCTCTCTCTCTCTCTCTCTCTCTCGTTAATCCTCACCAAAGGATATTTTTCCAATGTTTTTTTTTGTTTGTTTTTCAGAGAGAGTGGCATGGAGGAGGAGAGACGGAGAGAGAGAAACGTCGTGAGGATACACGTCGATTGGTTGTCTGCTGCAGGGATTGAGCCTTGAATCGTATGTGCTCTTGATCTGAATTGAACCCAGGACCCCTCAGTCCGTGCTCCCAGGCTCTATCCACTGAGCCAAACCGGCTAGGGTGGCTCTTTCTCTCTGGAGCACCTTTCCTCCCCCTGCCTTCCCTCAAGGCACTTACCTTTACTTTGTTTTTCCTACGCTTCAAGTCCCTTCTTTCGCCTCTGTAACTTGTTTCCTGAGCCCACACAGTCCTACTGGCTCACTTCTTTCAGGCTCATTTCTTCTATCTCTGTGACTGTCTAAACAAACTTTTGCTTATATTTGAGTCTTAACTCTAAATTCTTTCTTAGCCAACACTCAAGGACCTTGGTCTAGCAACTGGTGGTATTTCGCTGTTCACAATTTGAAATTTCTTAGACTGTGAGCTCTTTCACATAGGGGCCATTCATTTACAGGTTTCAAGTACTTAACATTAGGATTAAGTCTGTACAGTAGACCCCTTCGCTGCAGCTTCACTTTCTGTGTTTCAACCTTGGTCGGAAAGTATTAAATGGAAAATTCTAGAATTAAGCAATTCCTAAATTTTAAAATGTGAGCTGTCCCAAGTAGCTCAATATAATCTCATCCTGGTCCCGTTCTATCTCCCCAGGAAGTGAATCATCCCTTTGTCCATCGTACCCATGCTGTATACACTACCAGCCCATTAGGCACTTAGTAGTCACTTAGACTTGGTTATCAGATCAACTGATACCGCAGTTGTGATATTGCAGTGCTTGTGTTCAAGTCACCCTTGTTTTACTTAATAATGACCCTGAAGTGGAAGAGTAGTGATCCTGGCAGTTCAGATGTGCTAACGAGAAGCCATAAAGTGCTTACTGTAAGTGCAAATGTATGTATATGTAGGAAAAAAATGGTATTGTATATATAGGGTTCAGTATTATCCGCGGTTTCAGGCATCCACTGGGGTCTTGGAATGTATCCTCCATAGATAAGGGGGGACTACTATATGGTAGATATGTTCAATATGCATTGATTAATGATGGAATGATACTAATGAGTGAACCTAGATGTCATTTACATTTTATAATGCATAAACTAAGGTTTAGATATGTGAAGTGACCACTTGGAACTGCCCTAGCAGAGATGAGCCCATGTTACTTGCCGTTCTATGCTTTTCTCACTGTATTAGTGCTGTATCATTACAACACTATCTGATATTTGACTTGGTGATTGAGAACAAATGAAACTGAATATTAGCTAACATTTACTGACCTCTTATTGAGTGCAGGACACTGTGTCAAAACTTCACATATATCATCTCATTCATTTTCAAAAACACTCCAAAAGGCAGTTATTATCATCACCTCTATTCAACAGTGCAGGAAATTGAGGCTCGAGAATTGCAATGCCTGGCCTAAGGTTTCCTAAATAATGCAGAATGCTGTTCTGTCTGAGTCCACAGTTTACATGCATTACCCTAATGCATACTGCCTCCAGCAAATTTTCTTTCTTTTTCCTCTAGCTTTATTGAGGAAATTAAAATTTTTTTTATTAACTTATTAATTTTTCATTTAAATTCTTTATTGTTTAAAGTATTACATTTGTCTCTTTTTTCCCCCCGTTGACCTCACCCTGGCCCCTCCCAACTCCCCCAAAATTTTATTGACAATTAAAACTTATTTAAGGTGTATACCTTGATGATTAGATATGCATTGTGAAATAACAGGATTATTAAGCAATTAACATATCCATCACCTCACATAGTTACCATTTTCTTTTCTTTTTTTCTGGTAAGAACACGAAAGATCAGCCCTCTTAGCAAATTTCAAGTATATAATGCAGTCCTGTTACCTATAGTCACATTGTTGTACACTAGATTTCCAGAACTTATCTTGCATGACTGAAACTTTGTACCCCTCGACCAACATTTCTCCATTTCCCCGCTTTGCCAGGCCTTGGCAACCACCATTCTCTCTGCTTCCATGAGATTGGCTCTTTTGGATTCCATGTATTACTGAACTTATGCAGCATTTGTCTTTCTGGGTCAGGTGTGTTTGACTTAGCATAATGTCCTTTAGATTCATCCATGTTGTTGCAAATGGCAGGATTCCTTTTTTCTTTTTCTTTTTTTAAGTTGAGTGAGATTCCACTGCTCAGTCGCCAGTAGCACAACCCCGAAGTGTAGGTGACAACTGTTACACCCAGATTTCGTGATCCCCAAAGACCACCAGTGAGCCCCAACTCCGATGCAAAAAAACATAGAGCCTTTATTCGAGCTAGCTTGGGCTCCATCCCACACACTCACCGATGCAGTGGCAGGGTGGGGAGGGAGCACGAGTTTCAGGGAAACAAAGGATTTATAGGGGGTCTGGAAGTAGTGGATGGGGTAATGTGTGATTGGTCGAGGGAAGGGTCAGGGTTTGGTTGCACAGGGGGCAGGATGCAGTTAGACTTGGGTCATTTCCTCTGCATCCCTATTGGCCGGCTTGAGTCAATCTTACACCGCCCTTTCACAACTAGCATGGGTCCTGGGCAACAGCAACACATAGACACTGGCATGGAAAACAGGCACTGGGAGCAGAGGGAGAAAGAAGTAACCAAGGAGGACATCTGGCTTGGTTCCCAGGGTGTACAGTACCAGCCTGCTTCACTGGTGCTTGCAGGGTAACAAAACCAGACAGCATCCGTGGGTTGGAGTTTATTATTGCCATAATATCCTGATGGAGTAGACTGGGTGGCATACAATCATCATGTACTAAAAAGATGGAGAAAATGAGGTCCAGAGAGTCAAAGGAACATGCCCACAGGTTTTCTCACTCCTAGTATCATTTTCTGTTCCCTAATTCTATAAATGCTGTTCCCTGCCCACCACATCAGTTCATTCATACCCATAGCCAAGTAGGAAACTTGTTGCTCTTTTAACAACACTTAAAAAGAAAAGAAAGTTGCCTGGCTGGCGGGGCTCAGTGGTTGATCATCGACCTATATGAACCAGGAGGTCACGTTCAATTCCCGTTGGGGCACATGCCTGGGTTGTAGGTTCAATCCCCAGTGTGGGGCATGCAGGAGGCAGCAGCCAGTTGATGAGTCTCTCTCATCACTGATGTTTCTATCTTCGTCTCCCTCTCCCTTCCTCTCTGAAATCAATAACAATATATTTTAAAAAAAGAAAGCAAATGCAAGGGAAGTGGAACGCTAATGGATAGCCTATTCAGTCTGCCCTGGAAGTTTGCTGGAATTGTGTTATTTGGGACACATGAGTTGCAGCTGGAATGCTCTCACCTTGGCTTTAATGAGAATTTCTCAAGGGTACCCCAAGCCTAACCAAAGCTTGTTCTCATGCTCCCTTCTCTGCGCGTAGTAGACTAACTGGAAGCTAATGTCAATTCTGTGGCACCAAGGAACACTTCCTCTGTGCTCCACTGAGGATACAGAGGCATGAGCTGGCATGCTATTTTGGCTGGAGGATGCATAGGGTGACCTTGGGTTAATCACTACAGCTGTTACTCAATGGCTGCTAGTGCTTAAGGAAGACTCATAACAGACAGTTCATGGCCATGCACTATTCCACTCATCTCCTCCTTCTGCTTGTTTGCCCATTCACTCCTGAGATTCACAACAAACTCAAGAGACCATAGTTCTTAGTGAAATAAGAATAAAATCATGAAATAGTAAAGCCAGAAGTAACCATAGAGATTTCCTGGTTTACTCCCTTTATTTTAAAGACTAGAAGCCCAGTGCACGAATTTCATGCACTGAGGGGGGGGAGTGTCCCTCAGCCCTGCCTGCACCCTCTCACAATCCAGGACCCTTTGGGGGATGTCCGACTGCCAATTTAGGCCCAATCCTGCAGAGATTGGGCCTAAACTGGCAGTTGGACATCCCTCTCACAGTCCAGGACTGCTGGCTCCTAACAGCTCACCTGCCTGCCTGCCTGCCTGATCACCCTAACCACTCGCCTGCCTGCCTGATTGCCCCTAAGCGCTTGCCTGCCTGACTGGCCCTAACTGCCTCTGCCTCGGCTCCTGCTACCTAGGCTTTGTCTGAAGGACGTCCGGAAGGTCGTTTGGCTATCTGGTCTAATTAGTATATTACGCTTTTATTATTATAGATGGAGAACTGGTGCCCAGAAAAGGAAAGGGACTTTCCAAAGGCCACTGAGGAAGTGAGAGGTGAAGCTAGGGTTTAAACACAGGTCTTCCTGTCAAGTTTATTATCTTCACTAACTTGGCTGGATCTCCATCTTGACACAATTCCCCACCCAACCCAAAGGCTTGCTCCTGGAGACCACCAGTATGTTGCTTGTTGAGTTGAATAAAATCAAGCAGAAGATTGAATTCTTGCCTCTCTCAGTGCCTGACACAGAGCAGGCACTCAGTAAGTATCTGTTGGATGGGTGAATGCCATCTTCAACTATCTGAAACTTGCTGGCAGATGGAAAATGGTAACTGAAAAGTATTTTTCTTTTGATTTTTAAGCTGTGCCTTATTTTAGAACAGGGGTCGTCAAACTTTTTAAACAGGGGGCCATGCCCTAACCAGTTTGGCTCAGTGGATAAAGCGTCGGCCTTCGGACTCAGGGGTCCCAGGTTCGATTCCGGTCAAGGGTATGTACCTTGATTGCGGGCACATCCCCAGTGGGGAGTGTGCAGGAGGCAACTGATGGATGTTTCTCTCTCATAGGTGTTACTAACTATCTATCCCTCTCTATTCCTCTCTGTAAAAAAATCAATAAAACATATTAAAAAAAAAATAACAAAAAACGGGGTCAGTTCACTGTCCCTCAGACCGTTGGAGGGCCAGACTAGAGTTAAAAAAAAAACTATGAACAAATTCCTAGCACACTGCACATCTTATTTTAAGCAGATCAGGCGGTGGCGGCAAAAACACCCGGCATGTGGCCCGCGGGCCGTAGTTTGAGGGTGTCTGTTTTAGAAGAATCAAGGGAAGGGAGGCAGATCACAATTTTAAATAGGGTGGTCAGGGTAGCCTCGTGAGAAGGAAAGATTCGAGGAAAGAGTTGAAGGAGGAGGGGTGTGGACCTGGTGGATGTGGCAGAAGAGACCTTCAGGCAGAGGCTGAGCAAAGTCTCTAAGGCTTAACTGAGGAACAGCATGGAGGCCGGGGGGCAGGGGAGGGCATTAAAGAGTGAGCAAGGGGGAGAGGCAGGCATAGGCGACGAAGTCTCCAAGGTAAAGGGGTGGGGGGTTCACACTCGTGTCATATCTTCAAGGGCATTTTAAGGATGTTGGATTTGCTCTGAAGGAACTGGGGAACCATCGCAGGGTTTCAAGCAGTGCAGTGACATGATCCAACCTACAGTTAAGGGTTTGGACACTGTTTTGAGAATGGACTGCAGAGAGACAAGAACAGAGCAGGGGTCAGTTTGGAGATTACGTCAGGGATCCAGGCCTGAGATGACAGTGCCAGGAACCAGAAATTCTGACTGTATTTTGAAGATAGAGCCTGAGGCCCAGCTCTGGGAGGTCATGTACATAGACTGCATGTGAAGGGTAGTTTGGAGCCACACACCAGGGAGGCCCTTGGGCTAAGGGATAATTCGTTTCATGGTTTGGCCCAATTCAGCCACTAGGAGTTAATTTGCTCAGAAATTATCAAGACTATTTGTTTCTTCTCTCTGAGGTCAAAAAGAAAACATCATGGAAAGAAGGAGATGAAGCTAACTTGCTAAGTCTCTAGTTTACTTTGTTCCAAATCACAAAGCATTCTGATTACCACACAGGAAAGCGTATTTCACAAGAGGCTCAGAGAAAAAGCCAGTCTGTGGCTAAACACGTTAATCGCATGGTTAGAGCTCCAGCTTGGGCTGAGAAGGAGAAGCTGATGTCGGGCAGAGCCCAGCCTGTTTGGAATACTGCCAAGGGCTCTAACAAACAAGCTTTGTCCATTGCTGTGAAGGCAAAATGAGTTAATAAAAGTTAATGTGGATAGAACATAGAATATCATAAGTTGCTATGTAAGTATTTTTATTAGGCCACAGCGATTAGTCAGTATTACAAGTGGGAAAACAGGTTCAGAGAGAGGAAGTGGTTTGCCTGAAGTTACACTGGATCTCCTGCTTACTTAATGAGCACTAAATTGGTTTCTTTTATTATGTTTGGATGATTGGGATTTCCAGTCTTGCCCACACTCCCATCTTGGGTGCCTCTTACAGTTCATTTCTGGGAAGCTCTTTTAGACTTGGAGCTGTCTGCGCCTCATCTGACAATCTTCCTGCCCTCACAGGGAAGGAAGTTCAATGGGATATATTGTTACTCTTGAGCACCTGTGCAAGCCAGCCTCCAAGTCTGCCCTCAGTGGTATTCGTAACCCTGCGTGCACTCCTTCCACATTATACTAGGGTTGTGACCCATGGCGTACAACAGAAGTAGCAGTATGACACTTCTGAGATTATACAAGTCTATAATTCCTGTGTTGGGTGCTTTCTTGGATTGCTTGCTTGGGAAAAGCTAGTTGCTGGGTTTTAAGCAGCTCTGTGGCCATGTTGCAGGGAACTAAAGCCTCCAGTGAGGACTGAGGTCTGCCAGACACCAGTACATGAGCTTGGAAGTGGATTCCCCAGCTCCAGTCAAGTATTGAGTTGTGTATAGACCCAGCTGGCAGCCTGACTGCACTGTCATGAGAGACCCCGAGCCAGAACCACCTAGCTAAGCAGCTCCTGGAATCCTAACCCCTAGAAACTGTGAGATAATCAATGTTTAATAAGATGCTAAATTTTGAGATACTTTGTTACACAGCAATAGCTACCTAATACACCCACCCTCCTTTACCAGCTAGCCTTTGTTGCACTGTGCATTTATCTCTCCATCTCTGCTCCCTCCACCATTCTTGTCATCACCTATGCACCCTCCATATATCCTCATCACCATCTATCTGAGGCTAAATCCAGAAGTCGTCAAACCTGCTGAATCCCTGGTGATACCAATAGGAGCAGATGGTGAACTAACATCAGAATTTGAGAAAGGTTTAATAAAGGGATTATTAAGTGGTAGAGAGCGATCATAAGGAATACTGCAGTATTCCAGGGTTAGTGAAGGTGGGTGCTGCTTATGGCCTGAAAGCGTAAAGGGAGAGAGCGCTTCCTGGAACCAGAGGAGAACTTGTGTGAAGAAGGCCCCCTGACAGGAGCAGGATCTTTGGGTCCAAGACAGAGCCAGGCATTGGCAGCCCCTGCGGTGGAGAGTAGAAATGCAACATGCCTCAGCTCTTGCTGGCAGTTCCCTTTTAGCTGAACCGGACAGGAAGCCAGAGCTCAGGGAAGCCTATCTTAAGCCTGTTTGTGTTCCCTCAGAAGCAGACGATGGGATAAGGGTTTAAGTGAAAGTCTACTTGAGTGAAAATTCATATAAGAAATTCAGAGCCCACGAGTAGAGAAGTGAGGGAGCGATACAGGAAAGAGAAGGTGATCAATAAGATTGTGTTACTGAACCGGCTACAGTAGGGGTTTAGTCCCACAGAGAAACTGGGAAACAATGTAAACACATGCCCCAGACTTATTCCTCTAAAAGGTGAGGACTTTGGGGCATTTATGCCCGGGGAGTCTGGTTGAGGGCTGCTCCTGGGATTGGGTTATTTCTTGGGTACTTCTGGATTGCCAGGCTGGAAGACTGGCCTTCTTGTGGGCCTGGGGACAGTCCTCAGACACAAAGATGCAGGTCTTGGCAGTTGGGTGAGGTTCAAGGAATGTGAGCCAGGCATTGACAGTGCCTGCTACAGAGCTCCTTGCTGGGGCCAGATGTGGTACCACCCCATGCACAGAGCAGGATGGAGAAGTATGTGGAGGGTGAATCTGGAGGGACAAAGAAATTTACATTCATATTTAAAGTAAATAAGTAACATTTACCGACAATCTAAATTTAATATCACTGTTTAGATGTCAAAACAAGTTTTCCTCTTGATTCCCACAATTATTATCCTCTACTGTCTATCACAGTCATCCATCTAATCGTCTGCTTGTGCTTCTGTATTTTGCATTGTGCACTGGCTAGGGCAGGAATCACCCCATTTCATAGAGTAAAAGAGGTGCAGAGAGGACTTGGTTCAGTAGGCATCAGTTAGGTGTAGAACATTTAGAAACAGTTGGCTAGCTAATCTTAGACAGTCTAACTGATCCTTTTCGCGCCTCTGTTCTCATGTGTAAAATGGGGGTTAATGACATTTTCACTATAGAATTGTAGTAAGGACTAAATGGTAAGATGTAAGTGAAACATTTGCTACTATTAGATGCTCAAGAAATGTTCTTAAAGTAAATATATGTGTGTGTGTGTGTGTGTGTATTTAAGGCAGAGGCTTGTATTGTACAGGGTGGGGCAAGAGGATTTACAGTTGTGAGTACATGAAACAGAGTTTATTCCTGTATTGTTATTTCTTACTTATTGTGTTATTTTCCATAAGAACAAGTGTAAACTGACTTTTCCCCCACCCAGTATATTTTTTCTTGAGACCATACTTACTTCAAAAATTAGACGGACTGGACTGAGGGTATCTGCCAGTAATAGGCAATCTTTTGTCTCTCAGCTACATGACTGTGTAATAATTGAACACTTTGGAATTAAGCCACATGAACGCGAATGGATTCAAATAATTATAACCACACTAATGAGACCACATGACTAGCGCTCCACTTCAAAGCTAGAAAATGCAACCCTTCCATTTCCTCCTCTTTCTTCCTGTCTGCTAAGTTTGTTTTATCTCAAATACCACATGTTAAGAAAATTCCACCATGTTACCTCCTTGCCTAATCATTAGCTCAATTAGGTCTTTCAGCTACAATTTTAAAAGATGTCATTAAAAATAAAAATTCCTACATCAGTTTTCAGACTAAAAGCATATTTCTTTTGAAAGTTAGCAAGCAAGTGCGGCTTCTTCCAAGAATAGAGGCATTTTGCCCAAGGATCTGTAGAGCAAAAAGAACCTCAGGAATTTTTCCAGCGGGACAGAGGAAGGGAGGGAGACAGACAAGGGGAGGCTCAGCGCCTGCCTTTTCGGGAAGAACTGAGCTGTCTGGGGGTCTGTAAGGAGGGAGCTGATATCTCAACCAGAACGTGTTCATCAGTGGGACAGGATGGATCACCCCATACAGTCAGGCTTTTAACTCAGAACTGTAATAATCTTAAGATCCTTGAGCCTTAGCTTCGAAAGCATTTTGGAAGTGTAAGTGACTTCAGAGAATAGCTAATTTAACTCCCTTCTTTTCACTTTTGGAGTCACACGACAAACTAGTGCTAGAGCCAGGGCAAGAAGGCATGGGTTAGTGCTGTTTAGTGTCAGCTTAGGGCCCTTCACATGGTCCCAGAGTTCTGAACTTAAGGCCTTGATAAAATCAGACCCTGCCCCAAATCGTTAGTGCAGAGTGCATAGAATTTCAGCTCTGTAATCAGACAGTGCTATTCTTGTGAGCTTGGGACGTCACTCCACCTTCCTGAGCCTCCCGTTTAGATTTTCCATTTATAAAAGGAGCCATTTGGGATGAGATGGTCTTCAGTTTCCCCTTTTACTTTGAGTCTGTTCCAGGCCTGAGCTCCTGCTTTTCAGAAGAGTAAGAGTGAAGAACGCTGGACTACTGAAGTAACATTTGTGGGTGCCAAGAAGGCCCCGCAGCCTGGTCGCTGGGTGAATCACGGAGGTGGGCAGGAGATCGCAGAGCTGGCTTTGACCTGTGTGGAGGCCGGGCGGGGACTAGTAGCATGGCAGGCCTCTTGATCACTTTGGATTGGGCTATCTCACTCTTATCAGAAAATAAACAGGATGCTCAGAGATATGTTACAGCCGACAAGAAACCAGCTTCACCCTGATCCTCGCCGTCAGCAATTTTCAACCCGTGTGCAGCAAGAATTTTGAAAGCATGCAATACCTGACCCCTTTCCCTTGTCAAATAAACGAATGACAACAGCCGTCCAGTTCGAATGAATAAAAAGTATTACTTTTTTTAATATCAAAATATAACATCCTTGGTGTGCCACAGAATTTTAGTCATGAGTTCATGTGCCTTGAGATGAAAATGGTTGAAAATCGCTGCTCTAAGCCAGTCCTCACAACAGGGGTGGGATACGCTTGCTGGTACCTTCCCTTTACAGAGAATGAAAGTCCACAAGGCGAGGTTTCTTGTTAAGGATCCTGCACTCAGTACACTGCACAGCAGGGGCTCAGAGTGCGGCTCCTCCATCCTTACCCATGGGCTAGGCTTTTCCCTGCGCAGCCTACACCTGGGAAGGCTCTTGGAGGACACATTTTGGGTCAGCCCTGTTGGGCTTGCATACAGCACAGAGAGCAGACCCCCCCCCCTCAGCCCCCAAATCTCCCCCCTCCCCCCCACACGGGCCAAGTAACTGCCACTGTGAGGCCCCCACGACCCCTCGCCCTGATGCCTCCCCGGCTGGCTCATCTCTCACCCGCAGCCCCGGGGGAGCAGGGGGAGGAGCTGAGCCGGTGGCGGCGCCCAGCCCGGCTTTCCGGGGGGCGGTCCCTGGCGCCCGCGAATTCCTGAGCCTCGGATCAGAGCTGCCAGCCGCTCGTCCCAGCCGCTGTCGCCGCCGTTCGCGACTGCCTCCCGGGGCACAGAGATCCCGGGGCCCGCCCGTCCCGCCGCGGGGACTCGGAGAAGCGCGGGGACCGCCCCGGTCCCAGGAACCTTCTCGGACCGGGCGCCGTCCAGCGGTCCAGCCGCGCCGGGCGCCGAGCTTGAAAAGCAGCCGCGGAGCCGGTGAGTGCGGCCGTCGGGGTCGCGCGTGGGGCTCCGTCCTCCGCTGCCCTGGCCGAGCACCTCCCAACTCTCCTCCCGAGTCCTCTCCGCGCCCGTTTCCCGCTTCAGCACTTCTGCATTTCCCCCTTTCCCCCTCTCAGCCGTCGGTTCCAGCTGCCTTACTTACACACGCGATCCTGGGCCAGGGAGGGTTGGGGAGGGGGAGGCCGGGCCGCGGGCAGCTGAGCTCCAGCCCCACAGGAGGAGGAGTTTGGGGTCGGGGTGGTGGGTGGCCACCCTGGCCTGTCACTGCACGGTCAGCGCCCAGTCTCGGAGAAGCCTTCTTTGTCCGTCTGTGAAACTGAGGAAACAGCCTTTGGGTCACAGAAGTCAGGTGAGAGAGGGGTGTGCACAGCACCTGGGAGAGCAGGCCCCTCCTTTCCTCCTTGACCTCTTTCCTGCGTGGGGACCCGGCTGCTCTGGGGGCCGATTCCCTTGCATCCGTGTCCCTTCCACAGATTCCTTGAGCGTAGGGACGGTCCCTAGGCGCATCTCTGATCCTCAGCACTTGGCATGAGGCCTGACACAGTGCTGTTTACGGAGGGAAAGAACCAGAGACGTCAGCCATGCAAACTTGTGCCAGGGGCAGAGGTTCTGATTTGGAAGGAGCGGCCAGGCCGGGCTCTTCTTCACCGGACAGTCCCAGCGCTTCTCCCAGTCCCCTGCGGCGCCACTGGGTTCTTCCGGACAGTGCTGGTCCTGTTGGCCCCTTGGGGTCACACATTCCCCCCTCCGTCTATAGATTCCCCAAAGCGCTGGACTGTAGTTGTGCAAGTGGCCCAGTCATTCAAGTGTCAGAGATTCCGTGCACACCGGCCATGAACGGTGCCACCACTGCAGTGCCCATGTGGTGTGGATGCCTGAATAGGGTGAAGAGTGGGGGGTGGAGGCGGAAAGGACAGTTGCCTGGGAGTCAGGAGACACTGAGTGACCTTCCATGGTCTCACCGCACCTTCCCATCTGTAGGATGAGGAAGTGGGGGTTCAACAGATGGGCGGTGTGGTTGAGCATCACGTGCTTTTTGGGTTATGTAGGCCACTTAGCCATCCTCTGAGCACATTGGAGGCAGCCCTGCCGAGCTCAGGACAGCATGCACATTTGCAGTAACAACCGAAAAAGCCAAGGAGAAGCGCTTCTCTGCTCCAGCAGGCACCCCTTGTGTCCAGCTGTCCCGGGTCATGAGTCATGATGTGGGAGGTTACAAGTCATGTTCCATCAACTCTTCCAAACACTGACCTTTCAGGGCGTCAGGCCTGTGGTCTCCATTGCATAAAAGGTCTGGGGGATTCCCCCTTTTCTAGCACAGCCTGAGAAGCACTGAGCTGTGTGAGACATAGAACAAAGTAGAGACTGGGGCAGGAGGGGTGGGTCTGATGTGGTTGGGTTGTCTTCTGAGCCCAGGGGTGACAGACCCAGCGAGTAAAGAGGCTGTCACAACCTCAGAGCTTTTCCCAGCCTTATTCTGACCCTTCTTTGAAAGATGCACTTCTGTTTCCTCTCCATGGATGAAACCTACAACGGAAACAACTCCAAGGAAAGAGCATCTTTATCGGAGTCGATCTTACACTGCCGCTATTGACTGTACATCAAAGATAGACACATGTACTCACACTCACAGTTTATAGGAGCCAGTGTTGGTATTATCACACCCCGCAGGCCCCCACCCTGTTTGGCTGGGTAAGATGAATGATGTGGTCATAGTTGGCACTTATTGAGTGCTATGAGCCAGATATTATTCTAAGCATTTTATATGCAGTAATTCATTCAGTCTACCTCAATCCGATAAGGTAGAGGCCATCATTACATCCATTACGGGGGGAGAGAGAGAGAGAGAGAGACCCAACTCAGGAACTAAGTGACAGAGCTGTACCTTGAACCCAGGCAGTGTGGCTCCAGCACCCAATTTCTGAATTGCATTGAAATTGGGGACTATGCGTTTAGATCTTGCCTCAGTCACTTACTTGCAGGGTGACCTAGGGGGGAGATAAATGACAGCCACTGGACTAGTGAATTACTAGGGACCCCGGTACCCTTTCGACTCACTGAGGAAACAGACGATGAGTGTCAAGTGAGAATGGTGTATTTCCAGAAGTTAGGAGGCCAGAAAGGGGAACAACTTTCAGAGTTGTAACTGCCAAATACATTAGACAACAGCAAACCAGACTCAGCACAAAACCATGTACTTTAAATTGCTTAGTTGTATAGAGATATAGCTTCCTTATTTGGCCTTTGACTGGGCAATTGGGCATGTGAATTACTGGCGACCCACTATGTAGGCTCAGGAGAAATGAAATGGAAGAGAGAGTTGGAGACAGAAAAAACTAAACTGTGTTTCAGTTAGTGATGACACATATCTGACACACATGTCCCTACTCCCCCATCCCAGGCCCCAGGCAGACATTGATAATCAGGACCTTGTACAGAACTCCTACAAAGCCAGGAAATCCTTCTTTATTTTTTTATTGATTAAGAAATATATATATTTTTATTGATTTAAGAAAGGGAGAGGGAGAGAGAGAAATATGAACAATGAGAGAGAATCATTGCTCAGGTGCCTCCTGCATGCCCTGCACTGGGGATTGAGCCCACAACCTAGGCATGTGCCCTGACCGGGAATTGAACCATGACTCCCTCTTTCATAGGTGGATGCTCAACCACTGAGCCACACTAGCTGAGCTAGGAAATCCTTCTGAACTCAGTGCTCTGGACAACCTGTGCCAGTGGACTGTGAAGCTTTTATCTTGCTCTCCCAGACTTCCCACTTCATTCCCCTGGGATACAGTCGAGTAAGTACCAAATGTCCTTCTGAGTGCGCTGGTTGCCTCATAGGAGACTCCTTGGGGCTTTTTAAAGATTAATCTTCTCTCCCCATCACTCCTTCCCATTTTTTTCTTAATGATTTTCAAACGAAGAGGTCCTGGACTTGGGGCAGTGGAGCTGGAATGTCAGGAGAGCAGAGGCAGTCTGTGAGAGCCAGCCAGACCCTTTGAGACAGATCACTTTGTCCATCCTTTCCAATTGACTGGCAGGAAACTAAGGCCCAATTTAAAAGAAGGAATTATTTAGGATCACACAGTACATTGGTTTTCTAATGCTGTCACAAGTTATCACAGAGTTAATGGCTTAAAGAAAATCAAATGTATTAATATATCACCGTTCTGTAGGTCTGAAGCTTCCCTAGAATCTGAGAATCAAGCCATTGCTAGGCTGTGTTTCTTTCTGGAGTCTTTTTAAATATATATATATTTTATTGATTTTTTACAGAGAAGAAGGGAGAGGGATAGAGAGATAGAAACATCGATGAGAGAGAAACATTGATTAGCTGCCTCCTGCACATTCCCTACTGGGGATATGCCCGCAACCAAGGTACATGCCCTTGAACAGAATCGAACCTGGGACCCTTGAGTCTGCAGTCTGACGCTGTATCCACTGAGCCAAACTAGCTAGGGCTCTTTCTGGAGTCTTTAAGGGAGAATTGGTTCCCTACGTTTTTGACTTGTTGACAGAATTCAATTCCTCTGGTTGTAGGACCAAGGTCACCGTTTTCTCATTGGCTGTAAGCTGAGGGTCATCCCTTGCTCCTGGAGGCCATGCATTCCTTAGCATCTTCCCAACAAGCAGCGGAGAGCCGGGTCCTTCTCGTGGTGAATCTTCTGCCTTCCTCTTCACTTTTAAGGACTCGTGATTAGATTGGGTCCACTTCATATTTCCTGATCCCCAAGTCCTTAACTTTAATCACATGGTTCCACCCTCTGAGTCATGTTTCCTTTTTCAAATTCAAGGTTCAGGGGCCCAGGACATGCACACCTTCAAGGGGCCATTATTCCATCTATCAGACGCAGCGAGGCAGGGGATTAGTGCCACTCTCGTGCCCTTGCAGCTGCCACTGAGCCCCCCTGACAGCCCACCTTATGGACAGTCTCCCAGTCAGGCCAGCATGCAGCAAACACTTAGTCACGGGCAAGTCACAATGATGGATGGTAGATGTTTAAACAGGATGCTGTGGATTTGGCCTGGGTTTCTCCTCTGCTGGCTCCCTCTTGGTTTCTAAGACTCTGTGATTGGCTGGGTTGGCTGGTACGTGCAGTCTTGTGCAGCTCTGCCTGCTTTCTGATCTCTTTGAAGTATCCTGGTGTTTTTCCATTTTCCAGCCATAGAGGAACAGAGAGAAACTCGGACATAGAACAAGTCTTTAGACTGCTAAGAATTTCAGAGGAGACAGAAGCCAAATGGGGTAAAATGAGAACAGAGCGTTCCTCAGGGACGATGGGTCATCGGAGAAATGCCTCCGATTTGATTTATTTCACATTTTTGATAGTTGTGTCTCCAGACCATTCCTCCCTCCGGCCTCTTAACATGGAACCAAAGTCCCTGGTGAAATGGACTTTCTGCTGGGTTAGTAAATGCTTGAGACTAAGTCAGTGGTTCTCAACCTTCCGACCCTTTAAATACAGTTCCTCATGTTGTGACCTGAATCATAAAATGATTTTCGTTGCTACTATTATGAGTCATAATGTAAATATCTGATATGCAGGATGGTCTTAGGTGACCCCTGTGAAAGGGTCATTTGACTGCCAAAGAGGTGGAGACCCACAGGTTGAGAACTGCTGGACTAACTCATACATTATGAGAGGAGAACTTTTTCCAATATGAATGTGAGCTGGGATGGCCTTTTCACACTGAACTTGGCATGGGAAATCTCCTCCCCTTTTATCAGCCTCCTTGTCCTCTTCTAAGAACAAAGAAAGGAAGGTTCATACCCTGGGCAGCAACTCCTACATCCCTTCACCAACCTCAATGCCCAGCATCTGAGCACAGGGAACCAAAACACTCATACGAGCTCACCAGCCCCAGCGAATGAGCAAGAGCAGATTCTAGAAGGCATTATTCTGAAAGTCCAGTTCTCCTCTGCCTGGTAAGTGCAGGGTGGGCTGGGAAACAGAGAAATCCCCATCATCCTTCCTGGATGTGCAGAAAGCTCGAAAATGATCAAATCAGAGATTGTCCTTTATTTTAAAGACAGGGTTCTGACTTGTAGGGCCACTGGACTTTCTGCAGGGTTGAGAATCCTCTCTGGACCTCCACCACTTTAGTTCCAGGAGTTGAGCTCAAATCTGAAGTTCACCAGTTAGCTCATATTCATGCCTTCACCAGTCTCAAATGTATTGGGCATTCACCAGTCTCAAATGTATTGGGCATTTACTGTGCGCCAGGTGCTGAGGGTCAGCAGCGAACAAGAGCTGAGGCTTCTGGTCTCCTTGGGCTTGTATTGGAGCAGGTAAAGGTGGCCAATAAAAGCAAATAAACAGGCAAATAAACAGGCTTTAGATTGTGGAAAGTGTATAAAGAAAATAAAGCAAGGTCAGAGATGGAGAATCTGGAAAGATTTTTCCGAAGAGGTGACATTTAAGTTGAGATTGTGGACACTGAGACACTGGATGTTGAAAA
Source organism: Murina feae (assembly GCA_004026665.1). NCBI lineage: Eukaryota > Metazoa > Chordata > Mammalia > Chiroptera > Vespertilionidae > Murina > Murina feae. The sequence goes on along the minus strand of PVJC01012153.1, from coordinate 10,172 downwards.
GGAAGATCTGGCCTGGCCTGTGTGGCTCAGTGGTTGAGCATTAACCTATGAACCAGGAAGTCATGGTTTGATTCCCAGTCAGGGCACATGCCTGGATTGTGGGCTTGATCTCCAGTGTAGGGAGTGCAGGAGTGCCGATCAATGATTCTTTCTCATCTCTCTCTCTCTTTCTCCTTCTCCCTTCCTCTCTGAAGTCAATAAAAATATATTTTAAAAAAAGAAAAGGAAAGAAAGATATGGGGGGAAGGGCATTCTAAGAAGAGGGAACAGCACAAACAGAGGTCTCAAAGTGGGACCAGCATTTGCGACACAGGTCATTAGGTTACCCAAGCTCCTAGGTGGCCCATGGGACCCCATCTTGGTACGTGGGTTGTCTTCTATGTCTTGTCTAAATGCTCCAGCCCTGGCTGGGTTAGCTCAGTGGATAGAGCGTGGGCCTACAGACTGAAGGGTCCCAGGTTTGATTCTGGTCAAGGGCACATGCCCCGGTTGCCGGCTCGATCCCCAGTAGAGGACGTGCAGGAGGCAGCCAATCAATGATTCTCTCTCATCATTGATGTTTCTCTCTCCCTGCCCCTCTCTCTTCCTCTCTGAAATCAATAAAAATATATTTTAAATAAATAAAAACAAAAAATCAAGGCTCTGTTCTTCTCTGTTTCACCAGCTCCTGCGGGCAGAGCTTTATAGGAGTCCCATAAGCTGTGTGATGCTGGTGACCTCCCAAGTCTACTGCCCTGGACCCATCAGCCTCATTGTTCACATTCTGCAAGATGCTTGAGGAGATGCCGCCAGCATCAGGGACTCACAGCTGGTTCTAGCTGCCTTCCCTCTGGCCCCTGTGTCTCGTGGGAATGAAGCAGCAGCAGCAGCAGCACTGTCTGTGAGCTCTGGCACTGACACCTGCAGGAAGCCACCTGCCTCTCTCTGCCTTTTCTCCCACTTTGGGGTAATTAAGCTTGCCTGCCAGCAGGAAGTTGTTTCTTTTATTGCCTTCTTCCTCAGCGAGCTTCTTGGCGATAAAACTGGTCGGATAACCTTGGCAATCTCTCAAAAGTTAACTGTTTGGGGCAGTTCAGATGCGGAGGGTGTGCGTTTCTGGTGGAAGGTCAAAGCTGGGACAGACAGTCAAAGGGTATTTGTTTATGAAACTATCACCGTGGTTTCCTAGACCAGATTGAGAGCAGTCACGGCACCTAGACGAAGGGTGAGGCCCCTGAACTCTTTGATTTTAGGAGCTATGCTGTGTTCACTAGCTCAGCTGAACATATATGAAGCCCGAACTGTGTACCAGCCATTGTCCTAAGTGCTTTATGTGTATTCGCTCATTCAGCTTGCCTGGCATTCCAATGAAGCAGTTACTGTCCTTAATTTGTATTATTTCTATTTTACAAATGAAGCTTACAGAGGCCAGCCTCTTGCCAAAGCCACAAGGACTTTGATCCCACATGATCCCAACACACCAGGTAGCTCATCACCACTGGGCTTATTTTGCTTATCCAGCCTTTCCCCTTATTTCTTCTTTTTGTGCTCCTACCTATCTTCAAAGCCTGTGTGCAAAGGCCTCCTTCCTTGTACAGGCTTTTCATTTACTTAGACAAAAACAAAGGAATGAGAATTAATATTTTGGAGCATCTATTATGTTCAAGGACTTATATATTTATCCTCACAAAAGAATGGTGCAGTGCAGTGCTTTTAGTGTTCCTAGTGTACAGATCAGGAGATTGAGGTTTGGAGATTTTAAATAACTATTCCAAAGTCGCACCTTCAATAAGGGTGGAAAGCAGGATTCAAATTAAGATCCTCTTAACTCCAGAGTCAATGCTCTCTCTACTTCTTCCCTCTTCTCCGTAGCATGTGATTTGTACCTTCAGGTAGCATTTCTTTGCCTTCTATTGCATTAGAAGTTGTAATTAATGTCTTCTTTCCTCCATAAGAGAGTGAACTTCTTAAGGACAAACACTTTTACTTAGCTCTGTCTCTACACCACTCCTTGGTCCCCAGTGTTAATTACAGGGCCGTAAATGTGTCTTGAATCAGATTCAATAGCTATTCTACCAGTTTCATACTTGAACTGGAGGGATAGGTCAGGTAAATCAAGCATGCTGCTTGTTGACTTTTAAAAATCATTAATATAGATTAATCATCTATCATTTTTGTTGATAAAGATATGATCCAAGTTAGGGATTCTAACAAACTAGCTGAAAGAGGGTGGAATATTTGCTTGGATCAATGAGTCTCTACATAAGGCCAGGAATTATTAATCATAGAACAAACATTCATAGAGTACTAATTGTGTGTTGGAAAGAACTATGTGTGATTGTCCCATGGAATTCTCTGAACCCTATGGGGTAGAGCCCATTATTTTTTCACTTTTGTTTTTGTTTTCAGCTGAGGATATAAAAGCATTATGAAATTTAAGTCAGTTGTACAAGGCTGGTCAGCTAGAAAGTGGTGGAACCAGATTTAAATCCAGGCCCCCTGGCCTCTAAGCCTGGGTGTTTAACACTACTCTGCAGTGTGAGTGTGAGTGTAAAGGACAGACTTCCCTGCCATTTCCCAGGATTCCCTCCACCTATGGCACTCCCGAATACAGGAGCTTGGGGATTGTGGACTTAAGGATTGTTCACTCAAGATCAATACCACTGAGGAGAGAGGAAAGGCATTCAGTGAGGAAAAGTGCGGTCAGTTGGGTGAAGTCTGTCAGGGCAGCGTGGAACCCAGACAAAGTTGTCCATTGCTCTCCCAGTCCTTCATCCCATATGCATGTGAGATTTTCCCCCAATTTGGTGGAATTTCCCACTAAAATAGGATTCCAGTGTCTCCCCCTCTCTTCTCTGATGTTCTTACCTGGAGCCAAGAATAAATAAATTCCAAGATTTGGCCATTACCTTCTTCACTAGATTTAATTGCATTTGGGCCTTAGGTTAAAGGGATGGAATACAAGGACCGATTCTGACAAGACATTTGGGTGTGTGTGTGTGTGTGTGTGTGTGTGTGTGTTCCTGGAAAACAATCTCACCTGCTTCACCAGTGGTGAAGTTGCTTACGGCTCTGGGCCTCAAGGTCCTCTGTAACCATTTACAAGTAAAAAGGAATAATCAAGAAGCCTGGCTAGTGATGGAATTGACAAGAGTTCTCCCCTCTGTCCTGCCATTAATTTGCTCTGTGACTTTGGGGGAGTCATTGCCCTCAATCTGTAAAGTGGAAAGTGAGTTATGTGGTTTAAATTAGATGGTGTCTAAATTCTGTGTAGATTTCCAGAATTCCATTACTTTGTAGTAGTTTCATCTGCACAGGACAAACCCAGTATTGTAATATTTGTTTTCTAATGTTGCCATTACAAATTAACACAAATTTAGTGTTAATACATTCATGATCTCACAGTTTCCATTATTTCTATTATATTTTTCCAGTTCTAGAATTTCTATTTGGTTCTTTAAAAATATCTGTTGTGCTTTTTCTCATAGTTTCCAGTTCTCTGTCAAATTTCTTAATCTTTGATTTTTTTTTTTTTCTCCTTGAACATAGTGGGCAAGGCTATTCAAGTCTGATGATTCCAATATCTGGAGTCCTGCAGATCTTTTTCTATTGTGTCCTGTTTCTGATGGTTCTGTGCATGTCATCTTGCCCTTTTATATTTCTGCGTATTTTTTGGTTATGTACTGAACATTATGTTTGAAGGGGGAAAATTGAAGCCTATTGTGACGTTATCTCCTTGAGAGAGGATAAAGGTTTGCTTCTGCCAGGCACCTGGCAAACTGGAACAATCTTAATTCAGTTTCAGGGACTGTGATGATTCAAAGCTCTTGGTATACGTCTAGTTCACGCTTAGCACTAAAAGTGCTCGTTGAAATCCAGCCTCAAAATGCAAGGGTTTAAGTCCCCCTGTCTTGGCGGGCCTGGACTCCCAAGTCTGTCAGAAACACTGCTTAGTTTCCATTCCTCACCAGTGGAAATGCCAAACTCAGCGCCCTGGCTTTCTGTCCACTCCCAGATCTTAGCCTGGTAATTCATTATTTTGTTATTTCTTAGTGCCTTCAAGCGTATTTTTTGGGTCCAATTTTTCCAGTTGTCCTCAGTGAGTATTGGTCAAAATGGTTTAGTTTGGCATTTGGTCTAGAACTGGAAATAAAAGTGCTAATCTTTGTAGACTGTGTATCTCCCTAATTCTCTAAATCTAAAATGGCTTTGGCCAAAAGCAGTAAGAGCCTGGCCTGGACTTAGAAGAGAGCCGCCATGCTCGCACATTTGGGGTCCGTGTGGACGCTTTGGAGGTAGCTGTGGGCTGTGGTGAAGGCAGAGTCAGGAGACCCGAGTTTGAACCCCATTTACTTAGCTGTATGGTCAGGAGCCAGTTTCCACATCTGTGAAATAACATATCCCGCACAGGAGTATTAGAAAGTTGAATAAGTTAATGTATGGCACAAGGCCTAGCACAGTGCTTAGCACTTGTCCCATACATATGTTAAAGAAAGGCTGGCTTGTGGGCTTCCATGTTTATGAAGGGTATAAAGGAGAGGGGTACTGAACTTCTCTGTGCTCCTTGGGAGTAAAAGAGCTATGTCTTCTGAGTAACTAATGGTAACTCCTGAAAGAGTAATTTGTACATAGCAAGTACTTGACAAGTGAATGAACGAACAAATGAATGAATGAATAAATGAATGAACAAATATCCTGGACAAAGTTACTTGCTCTGATATGTGCTAACAAAAAACGATATTGCTCTGTCAGAGAGATAAAGTTGCTGCTGGGGATGAGCCTCATAATTAAAAGGTGGGAAGATAGCTCAGATTATTCACTTTGAATTCAGTTATTCTAAAATTCTGACTTGTAGGAAATTTTAATGTTGGAAATTTATATATTTTTTATTAGAACTAGAAACTTTGGTGGAAACATATGATGGAATTGGCTGGAACAGTGACTTTTTTTTTCCCCAAAGGATTTTTAGTTACTTACAAAAATGGTCTCTGAATAAAACTTGGTGTTTCCCCAAGCAGGAGCCGGGGCACCATCCCCTTCCCTTCCCTTCCTAGATTGGACCTTGTACAGTACTTGATAGATGGGATGGATTTGCCACCTTTGGAGAAGGTACAATGTTTTCTTCCTTTGGAGGAACTACAGTTTTTCATCCTTACTCTTAATCTTGTTAATGGACACAGAACAGTCATTTGGGGATTATTAGCTTTTGCCGTGCATTGTCGATACTGCTCAAACTCAGGGCAGGTATAGGGACTGGTGGTGTCAGTGGTTGGTGAGAATAGTGGCTTCCCTGCTTATCAGCTCAGGGTGGTGTTAATTCAGTTTCTTAGACAAACTTACATTAAACACATGTCAAGTTTATTATTCATGAATGAGGTCAGCAGATAAAGGATGCCGGTTTCAAAAGACAGGAGTTTAGGATTGACAGCTGTTTAACTTCCCCTGGTCATGAAAACATCATGTTTTATCAGCAATAAGGTTAAGTTTGTGACGTGAATGGTTTGGGATATATTCTGACACGACCCATTCATTAATCAGAAATAATAAGGAATATATCTGCAAAGCCGATGATAAGCAGGCCGATCTTTGGTTGTTAATTAAATGTGCCAAGAAGCAGGGTTTCATGCATTCACAAGGAGCCAGTGCACCCGGATGCCAACAGAGGTCAAACAGAAGTCAGCGAGCAGCAGCTCAGAGCCCTGCTTTTTCTCAAGCAGGTTTTCCCAGCATGCCATTAAGGATGCTGAATGCTTGCAGAGCTCTTATTTTGGGGACAAAGTTTTTCTCTCACAGTGCGGGGAGGTGGAAGTGAGTGGAATTGCTGTTACCTGGGAAGGAACAGCCCTCAAGAGGACGCAGGCTCAAGGACTGAGAAGGTTGGCACAGGCGGATGGTGCTCCCGTGCCCTCTGTCGTCTGGCTACATGGATGGCCAGCTTTGGCATCCTGGCACCCAGGGGTCAAGGGGAAGCTGAACAGCTGTGCTGTACCAGGTGAGCAGGCTGTGCTAAGCAGACACCAACAAAATAACTGGGAAAAGTGATTTTCTCCGGTTTTTAATTACCAAAAAAAACCCACGCGACTTCAATGTCGTTGTAACATGTACATTTTTGTGTTGTGGTGTAGTGTTACTTTTATTTTTAATTGTATATGTGAAGGGGGTGAGCACTCTAATCTCTAGTGCTTAGGGCCTCTAAGGATATTTATCCAGCCCTGTTGACTGAGTAGGCCCCCACACCCCACTCCTCACCCCTTCCCTGGCATTCTACAGCAGCTGCACTTTTATCTTTGTGGTTTGTGGGTGTGATGGAGGTTTTAAACAATCTTATGTGCAAAAGAGTAATATTAGTACAGTCGAGACTACACTTTACAGAAAAAGTTTCATTCATTCATTTACGTACTTGTTCTGTTTTCTTAGATGAGACAGTGACTTAATCAGATTTATGCTTTGAATGATTCTTCAGGAAGGGAGTGAGGTCGAAGGGGGGAAACCTCGGGCTTCAATGTTGCCATCTGTGAAATAAGGTTGGCTCTGGCTTCAGTGCTCTGTGAGTCTTGGTTGTGGATGAGCCTGAAGCCTGAGTTCCTGTAAATGACAGGTTTTGCTTACGAAAATCAGCCAGGGAGATGATGTGTTCCTGGCATCTGGAGTCACAGACTCATGTTAATGGGTTTACCAGAAAGAGCTTTGTGGGGTTCTTTTGGCCTAAAGCAAGCTAGCTGTTGATGTAGTCAGGAGACCACAGAGAATCAGTTCTCCGCCCCCGTACCTCCTGAGCACTGTGCGCTTCCCCTGTGACTCATGCTTCCATGCTGTAGACCTTGGAGAGAGTGACCACGTTTCCAAGGCTGAGGCAGGGCCAGCCAGTGCCTCTCCCTCCTCCGCAGGCCTGAGGGAGCCTTGCCAGAGGTTTCTCCTTAACCTCAGACTTGCCCAGATCCGACCACACTGGCAACGGGGCACCTAAGAATCAATTCTCAAATCCTAGTGCTAGAAAGAGTTGTAGTGACCTTAGAGATTGTTAAGTCCGGGGTTCCCAAACCTGGCTGCACATTCAAATCACTGGGGAAACGGGGAGAAAAGCCCCCCTTCCATCTCCTCTTGAGTCTAATTCACTAAGTCTGCAATAGGACCCAGAAATTAGTGTTTTTTATACTGTCCGAGGGTGGTTCTCACTGAGCACGCTCTATAACACTTGGTGACCACTGATCTAGTCTCAGACTTGAATCTTATTTGACTTAAACATTATAAATGTATGTATTTACTCTTTTTAATACAGAGAATTATAAAGACCCCCACCCCGCCCCATTTCCATTTTTCCCTCCATCCAGTTGATGTAAAAAAAATTAAAAGTAAAGAAGACATACAGCTGGCCAGAATTCACATGAAAAGATGCTCCACATCACTAATCATCAGGGAAATGCAAGTCAAAACCACAATGAGATAGCACCTCATACAAATGCAAGTCAAAACCACAATGAGTTGTCACCTCATACAAAGGCAAGTCAAACCCACAATGAGATAGCACCTTACACCTGTTAGAATGGCTGTTATCAAAAAGAAATAGCAAGTGTTGGTGAAGATACAGAGAAAAGGGGAGTCTCATGCACTGTTGGGAATGTAAACTGGTGCAACCCCAGTAGGAAACCGTATGGAGGTTCCTCACATACTAAAAATAGAACTGTCATATGACTTAGCAATTCCACTTTTAGATATTTATCTGAAGATAATGAAAACACTGATTTGAAAAGATGTCTGCTCTCTCATGTTCATTGCAGCATTATTTACAATAGCCAAGACATGGAAACAACCCAAGTGCCCATCGATGGATGAATGGAAAAGAAAATGTGGTATATAAATATGGAATATTATTCAAAACTAACGGAATCTTGCCATTTGCAACAACATGGATAGACCTTCAGGGCATTGTGCTAAGTGAAATTAGGCAGAGAAAGAGAAATATATAATCTTACTCATAAGTGGAATAGAAAGCAAAATAAAATTCAGTTAACAGATTGGTGGTCACCAGAAGCAGGTGGTGAGGGCTGGGCGAAACTGGTGAAGGGAGTAAAAGGCACAAACTTCCAGTTATAAAATCAATCAACCATGGGGGTGTAATGTGCAGCATGGTGACTACAGTTAATAATACTGTATTGCCAAGAGAGTAAATCTCAAAAGTTCTCATCGTCCGGAAAAAATTTTTAACTATATGTGGTGATGCTAACTAGACTTATTGTGGAGATCATTTTGCAATATATTTAAATTCAAATCATTATGTTGTGCACCCAAAAGTAATTTAATGTTATATGTCAATTATACCTCAATTTTTAAAAAAGAACAAAAAAATCCAGAAAAGAAGAAGAAGAAAAAAGAAAGAAAATGGGATTGCTTCTTTGACAATATCAAATTCTTAGGCCCCGGAGATTCCTCATCTGGGTTGCTCCCAGTGAATAGAAAACCTACGTCCATCCCCATAAATCTTAGACTATTCTAAGCAATTAGCAGGTGTTCTATAAATACCAATAAAAACAACAATTGCAATAAATTTTCAGTAATTTCAAAAAAGCAATGCATGCTCACGTTCAGGAAATTCAAACACTGTAAAGACATGAAGAATAAAAAGCAAAACCTTCCACTCCCAGTCTAACACTCAAAGGTGGTTACTATTAACACTGTCTCGGGATTTCGCTCATAAAAGATTTTTCATTTTTATACCCTTACCTATCTATCTTCTTAATGCTATGAAATCCAAACCAAAGGAATGATCATATCCATATTATCCTGCACTTAATTTTCCACCACAGACCATCATTCTTTTTAATAACTATTAAATAAACTAATATTGTAAACTAGGAGCCCGGTGCACAATATATTGTGCACTCAGGGGGAGGGGGGGTTCCCCAGCCCCTCCTGTGCCCTTTCACAGTCTGGGACCCCTCGGGGGATGTCCACCTGCTGGCATGCCTGGCCAGCCTGGGTGCGGGGCTGATGGCAGTTTGCAGGCTGGCCAAGCCCGCCACGCCTGCCCCACCCACCCCACACCCTCCGCCGCCTCCGTGGTTGCGCTGCCAGCCTCCATCTTGGCTGAGTTAATTTGCATACAGCCACTCTGATTGGGTGGGGGCATGGCTTGGATGGTGGGCGTGGCTTAGATGTCCTAGAGAAACAGTTAATTTCAATATTACTCTTTTATTAGAGTAGAAGTTGGAACAATGCTTGGTGTGTAACAAGCACTACATATTTGCTAAATGAATGAATGAAATTGTGGTATGGTATTCCATTAAATGGCTATACCCCACTTTATTTTACTATTCACGGACACTTCTGTTACGTTGGTCGCTGTAACAAACAATGCAGAAACGAGCATCCTTGTATGTGCATCTTGGGGACTCTGTAATCACTAGCAAAGTATGGTAATCAGTACTGTACTTAGAGTGGCAACAGTAGGCATGGAGCCAAAGGGACTAGAAAGGAAAAGTTGCTAATTACATAAAAGCAGGAAATAGGACTGGAATTGGGAATTTTGTCTGGGACCTAGAATCGCCAGGATTAAAGATCTTAGATCTAGTCTGGCTGATATTGCTCAGTGGTTGAGCGTGGACCCATGAACCAGGAGCTCAGGGTTCAAGTCCGGGTCAGGGCACATACCTGGGTTTTGGGCTTAATCCCCAGTGAGGGCGTGCAGGAGGCAGCCGATCAATGATTCTCTCTCATCATTGATGTTTCTCTCCCTCTCTCTTCCTCTTTCTATAACCAATAAAATAAAATAAAATAGATCTTAGATCTAAAAGGAATCTTGGGAGGTTGTTTATACCAGCCTCTGGGCAGGGAATGTATCACATACTAGTATGTGGTTCACTAGTATGTGGCCCTGGGGAGCCACAGTGAACTCACTGGAAAGTTGGGTGTATAGAGACTGCAAGAACTTTAATATTTTTGACAAGAATAGTGATATCTGACATCTCTCAGACACTGTGTAAACTACTGGCTCAAGAGAGCTTACAGTTTAACATTCATCCTACTACATTCCTATGTTTTAATCTGTGGAGCTGAGCTTTGGGTGGTTGTTATGATATAGCAAGGACTACACACCAATGAATGTAGAATAGGGAGTGAGCACCTCACTGTCCAGTCTGACTCCGAAGTTACAAAAATTGTTCAGTGTCCAAATGCTGCACACATCCCATTACTCA
>PVJC01012152.1:27610-40264 GCA_004026665.1 Murina feae | reverse complement strand
TTTTCCAATGGAATGAGGGCCTTTTTTATAAGGCCTTTGTATGGGTTTATGACAGCATCACGTAGCACAATTGTTTAAAGAAATGTGAGGGGTCAAATTATTGTAGTTTAGATATCTACCTTTTTGTCACTCTCCAGGGACATATTTAAGCATTCCAACTGCAGTGAACACTAGGCTGGGTTCTCTAGAAAGCTTTTGGAAAAAAAAAGTTATTCTTTGCTACCAGGGGAGAACCACACCAGTCAGTTAAAATCTAATTATGGAAGCTAAGGATCCAACAAGGGTTCTTGCCTAACTAGAAGTTCATGCTCCTGTTCTGAGGTGAGTTGAGGAAGAACCCAATATTTAGGCCAACATCCTTCTCAGACAGTTCTGGATTTTCCCCATGATGCAGAGAGATGGTCAATCAGTTGATCCCCCAAATTTCTATTGCATTGCCTGGGGAAAATTAGTTTTAGCCTAAAGTTTTTTTTCCCTACTTACTGAGATAAATTAACACATAACATTTTTAGGTATACAACACAATGATTAGATACTTGTGTACATTGCAAAATGATCACCACAGTCTAGTTATCATCTGTCATCATAAATAGTTACAAATATTTTTCTTGTGATAAGAGATACTCTCTTAGTAATTTCAAATATGCAATACATTATTAATTAATTAATTAATTAATTATAGTCACTATGCTGTACATTGTATTTTCGTGACTTATTTATTTAATAACTGGAAGTTTGCACCTTTTGACCACCTTCATTCATTTTGCCCACCCTGTCCCAGATCCCCAAACTGGTTGACAATGCACGAGTATTAATGGACAGGCCAGGCTACTCCTCTTATGGAGTCCAAGGTTACTGTCCCAGGTTCTTTTTGCGAAGAGCAGGGGTTTTATATTGGACCAGAGCAAAGATACAATACACACAAACGCAGTTAATGAGATGCTTGAATCACACAGGGTTTATTTACCTAAGTCCTAGCGGCTTCTAGGGCACAGGCAGGCCACCCTGCGATCCTCACGACAAGACACACAGCAGGTTGGTCCACGAGATGAGTTGAGGTGCACCACGGTCTGGAGGTTCAGTCTCAGCACTCCCGGCCACCAGCTCGGCTCGGGCTTCACTCGGACAGAGTCTCAGTCTCTGGCATCTCAGGAAGGGAGGTGAGAGAGTCCTCCGTGGAGGAGCGGTTGACTGCTCTGAGGCACCTGCTCAAAGGCTCTTCTTTTAAGCGCAGTTCAGCAGGTTTCTTCAGTGTCTTATCGGGGATGCCTGATGTGGCTTCTGCCCTTCTATCTATCGCACACATTTGGGGCGTAACGGGGTACAGCAGGGTGTAACGGGGTACAGCAGGGTGTAACAGGGTGTAACCCTTCTTACTTTAACATTTCAGTTAGTAAAGTAGTTCACACATCCTAAAACTCAAAAAGTCTTTTCATTGCAAACCAAACTCTATCTAATACATTTCATATACCTAACTCACACACTCTTCAATAATTACTATAACCACGGTCTATCTAATACATTTCATATACCTAACTAACACACTCTTAACCAAACTCTATCTAATACATTTCATACACCTAACACACTCTTTAATAATTATTATAACCACACTCTATCTAATACATTTCATATACCTAACTAACACACTCTTCAATAATTACTATAACACATCCCTACCATGAACTCTGGCAACCACTTATCTGTTCTCTGTATCTATTCTGATTTTGTTTCACTTAGCATAATGCCCTCAAGGTCCATCCATTGTTGCAAATGGCAAGATTTCCTTTATTTTTATGGCCGAATAACATCCCATTGTGTATGCTACTATGCAAAGTGCTTTGGGGGATTTATTAATTGACCATTTATCTGCATCACAGGAAAATCAAAACTGAGGAGAATATTGGCTCAAACATCAGGTTCTCCCTCAGTTCATTCTCAATGAGAAGCAAGTGGGAATGGCCTTGCAACAGCACTTAGAAGTTTCCTGCAAAAAGGAGCCCTGGTTGGGTAGCTCAGTCTGTTAGAGCATCATCCGGACAAGTTAAGATTGTGGGTTTAATCACCAGTCAGGACACATACAAAAATCAACCAATGATTGAATAAATAAGTGGAACAACAAACTGATGTTTCTCTCTTTCTCTCTCCCGCACCTCTTTCTCTCTAAAAAACAATTTTTAAAAAGTTTTCTGGAAAGGAAAACATGTTTGTGTTGAACCCTCCTCCTTTAAAAAATTCATTTCCTAGTTATCAGTCGCCTACCAATTTTGGATGTGTTTGACATACCAAGAGCAAAAAGACAAATTTTCCTATATGTATGACACCTCTCTCAGATGTCAGAGCTGTTTGTTACCATTTTCATCACCATAACAGGCTACTCCACACACCTTTTGTCTTTAACTCTCTAGTTCTTCTTAAAGAGGTCATTTCTAATCCTGGCTGGTGTGGCTCAGTTGATTGGGCATCATCCCTAGGGTGTCCTGGATCAGAATGGGGGTCCCACTGGGGTGCCTGGCCAGCCTGGGTGAGGCGCTGAGAGCCATTTTCAGGCTGGTCACACCCCCCAGCAACCCAAGCTCCCAGTCTCTCTCTCTCTCTCTCTCTCTCTCTCTCTCTCTCTCTCTCTCTCTCTCTTTTTTTTTTTTTCCAGTGCCTCCTTGAGTGGAGGCCAGGGCAGGCTGGAAGCAGGTCGCTGGTTTTTTTCCTAACCAGTACCCAAGTTATGGGCTGAATCCCCAATAGGCGGCATGCAGGAGGCAGCCAATTGTTGTTTTTCTATCATCTATATTTCTTTCTCTCAAATTAATAAAATCTATTTTTTAAAAAAGATCATTTCTAATGCTGTAGGATATAAGCCTCCTTTTGAAAGAGAAATCACCTCTCTCTCTCTCTCTCTCTCTCTCTCTCTCTCTCTCTCTAGTGGCCCAGTGTATAAAATTCATGCATGGGGGGGTGTCTTTCAGCGAGGCCTGCCTCTCCAATCTGGGACCCCTCAAAGGATGTCCTACTGTCAGTTTACAGGGATTGGGCCTAAACCGGCAGTTGGATATCCCTCTCACAATCTGGAACTGCTGGCTCTTAACCACTCACTTGCCTGCCTGCCTGCCTGATAGCCCCTAACCACACTGCATGCTGGTCTGCTCACCTCCAAATGCCCTCCTGCCAGCCTGATCACCTTCAACTGCCCCCTGTGCCAGTGTGCTTGCCTACAACTGCCTCTCCTGCCAGCCTGCTCACCCCCAACTGCCCCCCTGCTGGCCTGCTCACTCCAAATTGCCCCCCTCCCCGCTGGCCTGATCACCGCCAACTGACCCCACTGATGGCCTTCTCACCCCCAACTTCCCGCCCTGCTGGTCTGCTTACCCCTAACAGCCTGGTCTTCATCAGCCTGATCAGTCCTCTTGGCCTCTAATTGACTCTACCTTGGTCCTGCCACCATGGTTTTGTCCAAAAGAATGTCTGGAAGGTCTCCTGGCAGGTATCCCAGTCTAATTAGCATATTACCCTTTAATAGTATAGATAGAGGCCTGGTGCATGGGTAGGAGCCAGCTAGTTTGCCCTGAAGGGTGTCGTGGATCAGAATGGGGGTCCCAATGGGGTGCCTGGTCAGCTTGGGTGAGGTTCTGAGGGCCGTTTTCAGGCTGGCCAAACCCCCCAGCGACCCAAGCTCCCAGACTTTCCTTTTTTTCTTTTCTTTTTTTCAGCGTCTCCTTGATTAGAGGCCAGGGCAGGCTGGATGCAGGTTTCAGGGATTTATCATGTATAACTGAAACTTTATAGCCTTGAGCAGAGCCCAGGGCTGGCCAGGGCAGGTGGAAAGCTTGGCTTTCTCCATTGCTGGGGGCAACCCAAGCCTCCTGTTCACTCCAGCTCTGTGGCTAGCCACCATCTTAGTTGGGTTAATTTGCATACTCGCTCCTAATTAGCTGGTGGGTGTAGCAGAGTGGCAGAGTGATGGTTAATTTGCATGTTTCTCTTTTACTAGTATATATATATATATATATATATATATATATATATATATATATATACTATATAGCTATATATACATAAATTAAATATAGGAATATGCAAATTGTCCAGGACACTATCACATAACAAACTTTCAGGAAGCTAAGAAGCAGCCATGGGTGGGCAGGGACTTGCAGCCTCCAGATGCAGGGGAGGCAGTGGTGGCCCAGGGACATGAGCTTGTGGTGCCTCCTCTGGAGTTGGGGAGCTAATGATGGATGGGCTCTGGTCCTCCTCCAACAGCCCTCTCCAGCAAGTATGGGGTTGCTGAGACCCAAGCCAGGCCTCTGGCCACAGATCCACAGGTTTCAGACACCATGAGGTTGGGCCACGGGGTGCCTGAACGAGTGCCCGTTCAAGACGTGAAACAGAGAGGAGGTGCAGGAGGAAATCCAGAGAATGGGATGTGGGGGTTCAAGAATCACTTCCTTTGGGCTTTGTCTTTCTTGGCCTTGGTCCTTTTCTTTTGGGCGTGGAGCGCAAGCATTACAGGAGAGAGGGATGGATGAAGGGCAAATGTGCAAGAAAGGAGGCGACCCAGGTGAGGGTGGAGACCTAGCTCCTGTGAGAGGTCCAGCTGCAGGGCTACCTGAGCAGCGGCTCCCGGGCAAGTACTGCGGCTTCAGTGAAGTGGTAGGACAGGAGGCAGGCAGCCCAAGGGCTCAGAGCGATGCCGAGGCATTGTGCACCGGTGGGGGCTAGGGCCGAGGCAGGGGGTCCAGAGAGAGTGAGGTTCTGCAGAGGTACCCGACTGCGGCAGCTCAGAGAAGTTCCTGGTGATAACCGGGCCTCACTCCAGGCGGTCTGTGCACTTGAGGCAGCGCCTACTGCTCCGCCTTGGCCCAAAAGCAAGCCTGCGCCCTTCCTGCTCCCAGTTTCCGGTGCACACCTGTGTGATGAGTGTGAAGCCTACCACCTGCTCCGGAGAAGTGGGGGCAGTAAAGAATAGGGGTGGGAGAGGGGAAGAGGAAAAAATGTGAATCATCAGCAATGGAGAGGTGCTTGAGAATGAGGCTTGGAAGCCTGACAGGGAGGTTTGTTCTGTTTGCCCCAGGGCTGGCCCTTAGGAAGCGCAGAGAGCACAGCTGTGAGGGCTCCCTGCAGGCTGAGTCCAGTTCTGCAGCCAACTGGAATTGGCCTCAGTTTTCTGGTCTGTAAAATGGATTAAGTGTGTCCCAGAGCCTTTGCTGAGATTTGAGGACCAATTGAGATACTGTATAAAGAAAATGAGGGAAGAAGTGAGAAAGGAAAGGAAGGGCGAGCAACACTAAAGAAAAATCGGAAGGAACCTGTAGACCTATTGTCACTTAAATAGGGAACATAGACAACAGTGTTGTAATGACAGTATGATGCCAGGTGGGTACTGGAAATATCGGGGAACACTTTGTAAAGTATATGATTGTCTAACCACTATTCTGTAACTAATATAAAACCTGAAACTAATACAAAATAATATTGAATGTAAATAAATGAAAATAGGAGTGATGTTTTCATAAATTTCAAAGTTTAAATAAAGGCTGTAAAGAAAGGAAGGAGGAAAATAAAAATAGTGCTTTTTATTTTACCATTTTATTATATTTTCAGTACATGAAAAACATAGTTGTTTTCTAAGTTATTATCTCATTTGATGTTTAGGGCAACTCAAAGACAAGATAACCATTCTCTCCACTATTCAAAGAAAGGAAATCTTGGTGTCTGCCCCCAATAATTCAATCATCAAGTCCTTATTGTAAAGCAAGGTTAGTGAAATTTTCTGTGAAGGATCATATCTATGCTAATAAAAGCCTTGGGGGCAATCAGGCCAGCAGGGGAGTGGTTAGGGGGTGATCAGGCTGGCAGGCATAAGTGGTTAGGGGCAATCAGGCAGGCAGGAAGGCAGGCAGGTGAGTGATTAGGAGCCAGCAGTCCTGGATTGTGAGAGGGATACAGGCCATATTGGAGAGGGTACAGGCCAGGCTGAGGGACACACCCCCACGTGCACAAATTTTCTTTCTAATAATCTTCCTTAACAGTCACGTTTTGATTATCATTGATTTAGAATATACATAATGACCAAAAAATTACTACAAAATTTAGTCACATCTTTAAATCCTTTTATGTTATTCAACTAGTAATCATAACCTTACCTATATGAATGTATGTATGCAGATTTTTTTTTCAGTCTACAAATAATGTTTGGCCCATGTATGGATTCATAAACTCCTCATAATAGCTCCAAGACATCTTGGAGTTTACCACAAATGAGCTCAATATAACTATGCTCTATTCTCTTAAACTTCCTTAGACAATTAACCTTCGTCCTCACATCCCTAATCTTCCCTTCACCCCACTTGAACCATGTGACATTATCTCTAAACAAAATCTGAAATACTAGATAGAACCTATTTTAAAATTACATAAACATGCTAAAATGCTTACGGGTGAAATACACTGTTGGCCCAGAAAGGGAGTCACTGTGGAAACTGTCTCTTTCATCCACCACCTTCTCTCAGAACCTCTGGGGGTTTGTCCCGCTTTTTATTAGACCCACTCTAGTTTGTGTGCAGGTATTTAATTGTGCTTTTAACTTTCATTTCCCTAATATAATGATACTGAATATTTATTATGTGTTTTCTTGCACTTTGTACATCTTTTTTGTGAAATTTCTGTAAATATATTTTGCCACCTCCTTTGTAAAATCAAGTTATGTTCCTATCATTTGAATTGTAAGAGTTCTTCATCTATTCTAGTAATATGCTTTTAAAAAATTGTTTTAAGATTTTCTCTTTTTTTGGCTTTCGGTGGTTTGACAATGTTAATTAGGTTCATTTCTTCCTTTCTTTCTTTCTTTCTTTCCTTTCTTTCTTTCTTTCTTTCTTTCTTTCTTTCTTTCTTTCTTTCTTTCTTTCTTCCTTCCTTCCTTCCTTCCTTCCTTCCTTCCTTCCTTCCTTCCTTCCTTCCTTCCTTCCTTCCTTTCTTTCTTTCTTTCTTTCTTTCTTTCTTTCTTTCTTTCTTTCTTTCTTTCTTGTGCATTTATCATAGTTCAGATTCTATGAGCTTCTTTTATCTGTGGTTTGGTGTGTGTGTGTGTGTTTGTGTGTGTGTGTGTTTAATCATTTGAAACACATTTGACCATTTTCTCATAGAACATTTCTTCTTTTTTCATCTTCTTTCTCCTCTGCTAGAGCTCCAGTTGTATATGTGTAGAAATTTTACATATGTCCCACATATCTCACTTCAAATGCTCTTTTTCTCTGTGTCCCAGTTGTTTCTTCTCAATTGACTTGTCTTCCTGTTCATAAATTTCAGTTGCTATGTTTATCTGAACCACTTTATCCATCTGATTCATTGTTTAAACAATGATTCAGAGATTCTGGTGAAATTCTCCATTCCTTCCTGTATTTTTGCAAACTTTCTTGAACTTTTATAAATTTTTAAGTTTTATAATAGTTTTAGATTTACAAACAAGTTGAAAAGATATTAGAGAATTCCCATGTCCTACATCTAGTTCTCTGATTGCTAAGGTCTTACGTTATTATGATACTTTGGTCACCAACTTCTATCCTTTCCACTCCCCCATTACTACAATTTCCACCTATCTCTGATTTTTTACTCTTTTCTTACCAAGGTAGATTCCTCAGAACACATTATGAACACCACTCCTGAAATTCCACATCGCACTTGTATTGCAGATAAAAATAGACTTCCTCAAGAATTAAGAGATAGTCAGTGTCAAGAAGTGGATAAAAAATAGTAAGCACTATTGCCAGCTCAATACTCATTTTACTAAACAACAAAATAAAGATTCTTAGTTCAACATAAACTTCTGTTAACACTAAAATTCAACTGGAAAGAATTAAAAATTCCTACTCAATTTAATCCACTAATTCTCTTACCTGACACATCTATTACCATAATTACTACTACGCAAGTCAAAGCCACATTTATGTACTTAGAGACTGGAGAAGGAAGACTGACTTCAAAACTTACTGTTAAAAATCTGCAGAAATTCTCCATTGTTGAGAAAACAGAAGAGGAGGGCAAAGGTATACCTACATTGTGGAAAAAATATATAAACGTATAACTCCTATTATGATTTTCAAATACTATTCCCATGATCCTTAGCAGCTAAATTTCTAATATTTTATATGATATAAAATAAAGCATAATGTGAGAAAACAAAACAGTACAGTAAAAATACCACAACTTGTAAATATTACCACTTCAATTCAGAGGAGAACAAAAAAAAATTATTTAAAAGTGAAATATTATCCTAGTTCAATTCCCCATCAGGGCACATATACCCAGGTTGCAGGTTTGACCCCTGGTTGGTGTGGGTACGGGAGGCAACCAATCAATGTTTCTTTCTTATATCGATGTTTCTCTCTCTCTCTCTCCCCCTTCCTGTCTCTCTAAAATATCAGTAAGAAGATATATCCTCAGATGAAGACTTTTTTAAAAGTGAATATTATTTATACTAATAAAAACCTAGGTGGCCCTCATGCCATCACAAGATGGCCACCCCCATGTCATCACAAGATGGCTGTTCCCATATCATCAGAGATGGCTGCCACAAGATGGGCACCACAAGATGGCCAACCAAGATGGTTGGCAGGGGAGGGCAGTTGAGGGGGAACCCCGCCTGCAGGAAAGGAAGTTGGGGGCAACCAGGCCAGCAGGGGAGGGTAGTTGGGGGTGATCAGGCTGGCAGGGGAGGGAAGTTGGGGGTGATCAGGCTGGCAGCAGAGTAGTTAGGCATCAATTAAGCTGGCAGGAGAGTGGTTAAGGGGAAATCAGGCTGGTAGGCAGAAGCAGTTAGGGGCAATCAGGCAGGCTGGCAGATGTGAGAGGACTGTCCCAGATTGTGAGAGGGCTGTCTGGCAGTTGGATATCTCCCAAGGGATCCCAGGTTGGAGATAGTGCAGGCTGGGCTGAGGGACACCTCCCATCCATGCATGAATTTTGTGCACCGGGCCTCTAGTTTAATCAATAAAAGTTTGGACCTAAGACAAGGGCTGAGGAAAAAATGACATTACTTTTAATTTGAAAAGACAAAGATGAAGTTAAAAATAAATAAATTTATATACAGGATTAATATATTTACCATCACTTTTCATTTTTATGTAAATTGCCTCAACTCCTCTATGAAAAAAAAACAAGCTATAAAGCACTCAATCAGTGCATCACAGGCTAAATATAAAACAAGAGTTAGGTTTTCAACTGTGTCCTATGTCATCTAGCTACTATTTTTGAAATATTTTCCTTTTTTTTTCTCTTCTCAAGTGTTGCAGGATTTCTAAAAGCTTATTGAAACTTTCTCCTTGGTTAGGGAAGTTATCTACCCAGCAATCCACCCACTCATATGTTTCCCACTTATCATCCCACCATCATTTTCTGCATTACCAATTTTTTTTGAGTCACTATTGACTCATTCTTCTTATCTCCTGATTTTATTTAGTCACCATGAAATCCTATGTAATTAGTTTGCAAAGTATCTCTGAATTCCATTCGTTTTATCCTATTTTCATAACCTCATTGCTTTGTCCTTTGTAGCTCAAATACTCCTTGTGTACTTGAGTCTCTGTGCAACATCAATTTAGTGGAACAGCACTCTGACTAAAATATAAAACTGATGACAATTCAAAACTTTACTTAGTCTCTCAAGAAATGCGCAGTGTAATAGTAAAGTGTGAAGATCTGAAACCAGGCAACCTGGGGGAAAACTGCTTCTCTCAGTTCCTGCCAGTTACTTTATCTGCCTCAGTTCCTTCATCTGAGCAATGATAAAGGGGGATAAGAATAAGTGATAAAATTGGAATAACAATAGTATCTCCACTGAGGATTATTGTGAGAATAACTCAATACATATAAAACATTTACAATATCTGATACATAGTATGTTATGTTTTATTATTGATTTTAGTGTTATTGAAAATTCTTATTAGTCTTTGTCACTCTCAAAGCGGATAGCAGCTATTTTCCCTAAAATATCTTTCTCTACTCTCAACTTTTGACCCAAATCCTTTTCCAGATATCATCCCACACTGCTCATAATATTTCAAGTCATTTTTTTCAACTTGCTGGACACTTTTCTTAACTTGTTCCAATGTAAAAATCCCCTAGCCCAATTCCAATCCTTTCAGGTTTTTGAAACTTTCTACCAAGGAAAAGATGGCGAAAGCAGTATTCTAGGTGCAGGTGATAAGAGGTCTGCTCACTATAGAGAACTTAATATCAATAACCAAGCTAATGAAAAGTCAGCTTGACTTTTATTTTTGCCAAGTGCTGGCAATTCTTAAAATATCAGTGATAAACTACTTCCTCCTTCTTCCCAATTTTTTATGTATCTAGTTGCCATGACTGCTGTTGAATTTTTAATAACATATGCACATATAAATAGAAATCTGTACACATACATATATGTATATATGTATGTATTGTCAACAAAAGTTCAGTGCCATCAATCCAGTGACATCAGGAATTCCCAATCTGAAGTGCAGTAAAAAGAGAGACCTTATTTAGGTGAATAGTTTGCAAACTGGGGCCACACAGCCTTTAAAGGAAACTAAAAGTCCATTAACCCAGACAAAGGGAGGCCATGTTACTTTACGCCTGCAATGGGCCCTGACTGATCCATTTTTATACAACCAAGGAATCTAAATTTTCACAGTTTGATTGGTCCAAATTACACTGTCCTGATTGGTCAGAGTCCTGATTGGTTGTTATGAAACCACTCTAATTGGTCAATAAACATGGAAATTAAGATATTGCTGCACAGCTATGCCTGGAGGGGACATGTCTCAGCCCACAGGTCAAAATATGATTCCAGGAACTCAAACAGCAGGAGGCTTGGCAGCACAGTGTGTGGCTTTTCCCTGAATGTATGAGAGGCCCCTGTAAACAACAGCTGCTAGGGTCTGTTTATACATTTGGGCCCAGATAACCACAAGGAGTCCTTTTTGGACAGGTATATTCCTTCTTGGAGCCAACAATATATATAAGCTTTATATTATTGTGATTTTATAACATAGTATTTACTCAACATTGGATCCTACCTCCAAATAAATTCTGGAAACTCCCAGTTACACAGTTGACCTCCCACCCCCAACACAGATGGACTAAAATATATGTGTTCTTTTTGCTTATAAGTTCATGAGAATTCAATTATTCAGACACTTTGGGCACAATTTTCACCTATAATTCTATGATATTGCATATTACTGCATTTAACAGTAGAATTAAAACAAATATTGATAGAACCGTGACTATAAAGACAAAGAAACTGAACTTGAGTTACTTAAATTCTGGCATTCTATGTAATTATCTGAAATTTTAATTTGTGTTTAAAATTTAAAAGTAAAACAGAGCATGCACTACAATGTATATTTTACTGTATCTGAATGACTGCTTTAAAATATAAATTTATTCATTTTTAATGTTAATTGTTTAAAATCTAAGGATTTATCACGAAAATAATCATGCTAATTATCTAAACTAATAAAAGCGAAATAGTAAAATTAATCGTTTCTCCGAGATGGGGTAAGCCACGCCCACCAGCCAATCAGAGCGGCTGTATGCAAATTAGCCCAGCCAACATGGAGGCCGCCACTCCCGGACCTGAGTAAACGGCAGTTTCCATTGCGGCAGGAGCAAAAGTGAAGCTGCGCCCACTCCGCTTAAACTGGCTCTAGCGAAACACAGGTTTGAAACAATATAACAATCATAGAATCCTCCGGAGCTGAAGGAAAGAGCAGCCGGGGCCTCACCACTAAGTAACATTGTGTCGTTATAGACGCTGTGAGGTGAAAGCAGAGAGGAGGGTTCGTTAGCCGGCTTAAAGGAACAGTGCATCAATTATAGAAGATAAACCCCAGGCCTTAAAGGAACAGCATCAATTATAGGAGATAAATCCCAGAAACCTGAGTCCAGCCAGCCTTGCTGGGACATTGGGTCAATGGGAGCTGTGGGCAGCCTTAAAGCCCCTCACCCAGGCTGGTCAGGCACGCCAGTAGGTGGACATCCCTAGAGGGGTCCCAGACTGTGAGAGGGCACAGGCCGGGCTGAGGGACCTCCCGAGTGCACAGAGCGGCTGCAGGGCAGGACAGCGCAGGACCCAGGACCCGTGAGTGGGAAAGAGGTGGCAGGGGGTTGGTGGCCTGCTTGCTGGGCTTGCCAGGCCCTTTGTGGGGCATCGGGGAGCGGGAAAGAGGCAGCAGGGGGTCAGTGGCCTGCTTGGTGGCTGCCCAGGCCCCTTGCAGGGCACCAGAAAGTGGGAAAGCAAGGTGGTGGGACGGGGAGAGGGAACGAGGCGGCGGGGGGGTCTCGGCCTGCTTGGTGGCTGCCCAGGCCCTTTGCAGGGCACCGGGGAGCGGGAAAGCAAGGCTGCAGGGGCCGGGGTCCTGCTTGGCAGCTCCCCAGACCCCTTGGCGGCACCGGGAAGTGGGAAAGGAAGGCAGCAGGGGACCGGTGAGTGGGAAAGAGTTGGCAGCCTGCTTGGTGGCTTCCCAGGTCCCTTCCGGGGATCAGGGAGCAGGAAAAGGCTGGCCTGACCACAAGGCGGGGTTTTCCCTGCTTTCTGGTGGCTGGAGGAAGATGGGCAGTAGGCAAGCTTGGGAGGCAGGCAGCACCCAGCCCTGGCCACAGCTCAAAAAAGAGAACAACATG
>PVJC01012152.1:0-27510 GCA_004026665.1 Murina feae | reverse complement strand
AGTGTGCCTGGGGGCAGGCCCCCAGCAGGTAGACACACACAGGAGGACTGCTCCGAGCCTCAGATGCGGCTGGGGGCAGGTCCCCAGTGGTGACACACACACACAAAAGGCGCCTGGCAGACTGGAGCCATCATAGGACATCCACTGAGGGGTCCCAGACTGTGAGAGGGCACAGGCCGGGCTGAGGGACTCCCTCCACCCCGAGTGCACAAATTTTTGTGCACCAGGCCCCTAGTTATTACATAATTATTATTGAAAACAATTTTGTCTTATGGAGCAGGAGCTGTTAAAACTGATTTTGCTTTAGTCAAATATTCTTCTGTAGTAGCCTTCTCCCTATATCCCTGATTTTATGCATCCTAAGAATATGCTAACTTGGTATTCTTCTTGGAACAGAGGTTATGAAGACTGGTGGAATCCATATACAAGAATAATCCTTTTCCCATTTTTTGATTATTACATTAACCTCTGAGATAATTTTCTATGCCATGCTCTGATCCTCTCTGCTAGACCTTACTTTTAAGCTCTAACTCTTTTGCTGGAACCTATGTCAGTGCATCAAATCTAAACTTCTATGCCTGAGCCTCAAAGTCTCCCATAGTTTCTCTGTCTCCATCTAACCAATTCAAGGGTTCCTCTTTCTATTCCCCAGCTGGCTCTTCTTATTCTCCCTCAGGCCAGTCACCTCTCCATTGGTGGGTCATTTCCAGGAAAGTTGTCTCTCCTGGAACATATTTCCTCTTCATTTCTTTATGTTACAGGGCTTTCAATGTTAAGCTTAAGACTTGGCCTCTTTGCAAGGGCATTCTGACCATTGTTACCCTCACAGACTGAATGTCCTCTTAGGTGCTATAGCAACACAGAGACCACATTATGCAATTTAGCACATTCCAATCTTGGTTTATGTTTTGGGTATTTTCTCTGTGTTTAAGTCCCTGTCATCTATACATATAAAAAGCCTGTGGCCTTAACACCATAATCCCCAAAGACCAGCACAGGTGGGTGGAGCTGCGAGTGCTTTCGCATGCTGGGCTTCTAGTTTTACATAAAGACAGAGATTGTAACTTACCATCTACACAGCTGACATGGTCTGAACATACAAGCAACAGCAACAATTATAGTGTAGCACTTATTGAACATGGTGGTGATCAGCTATTATCTATTGCTGATACTGTCTCATTTGGTGATGACCAGCTATTGTCTACTATTGATACTTCCTCCTCATTTCTATTGGTTGAGGAAGAAGCCTATAGGAAAGTCATCTATTCACCACAATGCTTAACCCAGAGCCAAGGACAGAGTGATCTCTTAAGTCTCGCCTTCAGTCTTTGCAGGGTTGCAAAACTCCATCAGGCCTCACCCTGCCCTCAACAATTCCAGTTGAGAGAAGGCTTTGTCTGTGTTTTGATTCTAAAACTAATCCTTTCAGTGTTTCTGTTGCTCTATCATTCACTGTAGAAGAAAGTGATATGATTTCCTCTTGAAAGAAAAATGTCTCTAGCATCTGTACTGCTTAAAGGATAGTGCTCCTATGATCAAGTTCATATTGATTTTAATTTTTAAAAAATATTTTATTGATTTTGTGCAGAGAGGAAGGGAGAGGGATAGAGAGTTAGAAACATCGATGAGAGAGAAACATCGATCAGCTGCCTCCTGCACACTCCCTACTAGGGATGTGCCTGCAACCAAGGTACATTCCCTTGACCAAGGTACATGCCCTTGACCAGAATCGAACCTGGGACCTTTCAGTCCGCAGGCTGATGCTCTATCCACCAAGCCAAACCAGTCAGGGCTGATTTTAATTTTTGACATTTTCTCAGTCGTTAAATACATATTTTAGTTTACTCAAATTTGAATGACATATTTTTGGTTTTTTCTCACATATCTAATTTCATTTTTCAAATCTTATTGTATGTCTATACTTCTTATTGTATCCCATATCACTAAGATAATTCATTCTCTTAATTATGGAATCTATTGCATTACTTTCTTCTTAAATATATTCTTTCTATAGCCCTCAAAATTCCTTTTTCCATGGTACAGTTATTCTCTGGGCCTAGAATATCCATAAAACTTTAGGAGTGTATTTTTTTTTCTTTTTTCTTTTTTTTTTATTTATTACATACAGTTTTACAAAGATTAGTACATATTAGGAGTGTATTTTTTACTTTTAAAAATCATATAAATAATTTTATTAAGGTAGTATATAACATACTGTGTAAAAAGTAACATAAATGCTTACATTGACAACCTTAAAAACCAGTGTTCTGCATTATTGTTCCCAATCTCATTTTATTCCCCAGAAGCAATTCTATTTTATCATTTTAGCTATTTCTTTGACTGTTACCTCAATATTCTAAATACTTTCTTGATTTATCTACTTTGGGCATTATCTCTGTTTTCTGCACAAATGGATGAGAATTTATTTCTTAAACTACTTATTACTTTCCTTCATTCCCCACAACCATTAAACCAATGTAGTTGTATTTCTAATTTGATGTTATTTTAGCTTTTATATTATTACTAGAAATTCATGCACAGGTAGGGTCCCTAGGCCTAGTTGGTGATCAGGGACAATCTGTGGGGCAACTGGTGGGGCAATTGGGGACCCCTGCTCACACATGCTTTGGCTGGCCTGGCACCACCTGTTCGCCAGCCCTGCCCCCTGCCCCCTGCCACCGTCGCTGGTCAGGGCCTGTAGGATGAGGGCAGCTCCTGCATTGAGTGGCTGCTTCTTGGTGGTCAGTGTGCATCACAGCGACCAGTCATTTGCATATTAGGGTTTTATATAAATTGATAACAGTGACAATGCAATATTACATTCACTCCCAAACTCAATATTACATTCTTTCTCGTGAAGCTTTGTTTTTTTTTCTGGCACTTATCATAATTTTCCTTTCTTACTTGTGTTATTTTACCTTACAGCCTCAAGTCCCATCTCCTCCCCAGAGATTGTTCACATAGTGACACATAGTACAGTGTAAGAACATGGGCTCTGAAGGTAAGCCGTTCAGTTCAAATTCTGGTTCTAAAACTTTCTAACTTGCCTTGAGCAAGTTACTTAACAACTCTATGCCTATATTTGCTTCTCGGTAAAACAAGGCTAATAATATTACCTGTCTCACAAGTTGTTATTAACACTAAAATATTCATCTAAAAAGACTGGAGCCCTGGCCAGTGTGGCTCAGTTGGTTGACCATTGTCCTATGCACTGTAAGGTACTAGATTTCATCCCTGGTCAGGGCAAGTGCAGGAGGCAACTGATCCACATTTCCCTCTCACTTTGATCTCTCTCTCTCTCTCTCTCTCTCTCTCTCTCTCTCTCTCTCTCTTCTCCCCCTCCCTTCCACTCTCTCTCTAAAAAAAATTCAATAAAAATATTTTAAAAATAAAGAATTTGGAATAGTGATTTTTGCACACTAGTATAATTCCAGGTATACTATCACAACTCTCCCCTTCATCTCTCCCCTCCCCTCCAAGTAAAATCTCCTTCCAGGGGTCTATCTTGCTCTGTTATCTTGAGTGTTCTCCTGCCTACTCTCCTAGGCTGGACTCAAACAGCCATCAGCCATTCATTCAGGCTGGCCATACACTCCAGCAGGACCCCCTTCCCTGAAGGCGGTGTGGCCAGCCTGAAAATGGCCCTCAGCCCCTCACCCAGTCTGGAAAGGCACCCCAGCAGGATCCCCTTCCCTGGAGGGAATATGGCCAGCCTGAAAATGGCCCTGAGTCCCTGAGCCAAGCTGGCCAGGAACCCCAGAGGGAACCCCGCTCTGATCCTGGACATCCTTCAGGGCAAACCAGCTGATCCCCACCCATGCACCAGGCCTGTATCCTATATAATAAAAGGGTAATATGCAAATTAACCCTAACAGCAAAAGGATTGGGAATGACTGGTCACTATGACACACACTGACCACAAGGGGGCAGATGATCGATACAGGAGCTGCCCCTGGTGGTTAGGGTACTCCCATAGGGGGAGCTCTGCTCAGCCACAAGCCAGGCTGATGGCTACCAGTGCAGTGGTGGTGGTGGGACTCTCTCCTGCCTCCTCAGCAGCACTAGGAATATCTGACTGCAGCTTAGGTCTGTTCTCCACTGGCAAGTAGACATCCCCTGAGGGCTCCAGGGCTGCCAGAAGGATTTCTGACTGCCAACTTCAGCCTGATCATCCGGGAAGCAGGCCTAAGCCAGCAGGTAGACATCCCTTGTGGGGTCTCAGATTGTGAGAGGGCACAGGCTGGGCTTGGCTGAGGTAGCCCCCCGAGTGCACAAATTTTTGTGCACTGGGCCTCTAATCTAATCTAATAAAAGAGTAATATGCAAATTGACCCTCACTACGAGACACCTACAGCATGCCCACCAGCCAATCAGAGTGGTAATATGCAAATTAACAAGCCAAGATGGCAGTTAATTTGCATACCCAAGCATTGAAGACTGAAGAGAGCCTAGAAGGAATCCAAGTGCTGCAGAAGGGAGGTAACTGCAGAGAAGGGAGGAAGTGAGGCAGCAGAGACAGGAGGGAGTGAGGCAGCAGAGACTGTGGAGACAGAAGGGAGCAAAGCGGCAGAGAAGGGAGGAAGTGAGGTAGCAGAGAAGGGAGTGAAGCCTACCTCTGTGGGCTTAGCTCCCTTCTCTGCTTTGCTCTGGCTCAGGAAGCCCTATTCTTGCAGGAATAGGCTGAGGAAGCCCTATTCTTGCAGGAATCTTCCTGCAATGGGCCTCTAGTAGTTATATATAAGCAGGTCAAGGAGTTCCAGGAGGAATGGTGTTCATTCTTCTTTACATTTTTGGTAGAGTTCATCAGTAAAACTATCAGATGCTGAAATTTTCTTTGTTGTGAGCTTTTCTATTACTGATTCAATCTCCTCATTTGTTTTACATCTGTTCAGATTTTCTATCTTTTCATGATTTAATTTTGGGGAGTCTATGCTTCTAAAGATTTATCCATTTTATCTAAGTTATCCTTCTGTAAGAATTATAAACCTACAACTTTACAACACAAAATAAATTAATCATGAAAGAGCAATTTTCTTTTGAGAGATGAAGTAAAAATGTTTTTAATATTCATACTGGCAAGGAATGAAAAACATAGGAACTGTCTTGCACTGCTATTAGTGGTGTTAGTACAATAACTGAGAAAATATTGCATATAAAATATAAAATGCTGCCCTAATTGGTTTGGCTCAGTGGATAGAGCATAGGCCTATGGACTGAAGGGTCCTAGGTTTGATTCCAGTCAAAGGCATGTACTTTGGTTGCGGGAGCATCCCCAGTGGGGAGTGTGCAGGAGGCAGCTGAATCAATGTTTCTAACTGTCTATCCGTCTTTCTTCCTCTCCGTAAAAATATCAATAAAATATATTTAAAAATATATAAAATGTTCATAATAATTGACTACTCATTAGAATCTGCTCTACAAAATATACTAGGAGAAGTGTGGATTGTTCCATGCACTCTAATGCAAATTGTAGATTAGGTTGTAAAAGCTAAACATTTGAAAAAAATCTAAATGCCATTGTCAGGAAAAAAGCTGAGATTCTGCATTTTTCCTATTAAAATATAGTTGATACACAATATTATGTCAGCTTCAGGTGTACAACATAGTGGTTCCACATTTATAGTCCTCACTACAATAAGCCTAGAAACCATGTAACACCATGAAAATTTAGGACAATAATATTGGCTATTTTCCCTATGTTGTACATTATAGCCCTATGACCTACTATCCTATCTAATAAAAGAGTAATATGCAAATTGACCATCACAAGATGGCTTCCCCCATTGGTCAAAGATGGCTTCCCCCATATGGTCAAAGTTGGCCACCACAAGATGGCCAGAAAGGGAGGGCAGTTGAGAGGGACCCAGGCCTGCAGGGGAGGACAGTTGGGGGGGACCAGGCTGGCAGAGGAGGGCAGTTGTAGGGGACCCAGGCCTGCAGGGGAGGGCAGTTGGGGGGATCATCCTGGCTGGGGGAGGGCAGTTAGAGGCAATCAGGCTGGCACAGGAGCAGTTAGGCATTGATCAGGCTGGCAAGGGAGTGGTTAGAGGCAATTGGCAGGTGAGAGGTAGGGAGCCAGCAGTCCTGGATTGTGAAAGGGATGTCCAACTGCCCGTTTAGGCCAGATTCCACCAGTGGTCCCAGATTGGAAAGGGTGCAGGTTGGGCTGAGGGACACCATCCCCATCCTCCACTCCCACTCCGTGCATGAATTTTGTGCACCAGGCCTCTAGTTTTATATACATAACTGGAGGTTTGTAATTCTTATTTTTCTTCACCCTTTTCATACATGCCTCCTTCTCCTCTGGCAACCATCAGTTTGTTCTCTGAACCTGTGATTCTATACTGTTTTGTATTATTTGTTTTGTTTTTTTTAAAGAATCCACATGTAAGTGAAATCAGACAGTATTTGTCTTTCTCTGTCTGATTTATTTCACTGAGATAATACCCTCTAGCTCTCCTTTCATTCCAAAAATATTTACTGAGTTCCTTCCCTAGGCAAAGTCCTGAGTAGAGAGCAGTGAATAAAACAAATCTCCTCTCTCTGGAGATAAGCCATAAACATCATTTATCTCTCCATTTATTTAGGTTTTCCTTAAGGTCTTTCAATAAAGTTTTACCATTTTTCTTATTTATTTTCTAGTTTTTCTCATTATTTTCCCCCCTCCCTTTGTATTGATTTGAGAGAGGTATGTTCTTCAAGTTATTAGCCCTGGAATTTCAATCTTCATATTTACCAAACACCGAAGTTATCTTCTCAAACAACACAGAGCCCTTAGAATGCTATAAGTCAAATCTATTCTTTCCAGTTAACATTCAGTTGTTGTATTCCATCTCTATCTTGTTTATATTACTTTTACCCCACCCTCCCACACCTTGGGTTGTTATTATTTTTTTATCATTCCATTATTTATTTATATGTATCCACATATATATCTTTTCAGTATTCTTTTTGAAATATGTCATATTAAAATTCTTTGGAGTACAGGTAGTTCAGAAATTCTGTTGCTGGTTTATAATCTTAGAATATTTTTATTTCAACCTTGTTGTTGAAAGAGATTTTTATGAAGAATACAGTTCTTGGTTAATTGTTTTGTCATTGTTGTTTTATTTTGTTTTGGTTAGCATTTTGAAGATATTTTTCTTTCTACTGATATCCATCATCCCATGTTATTCTGGAGAAGTCAACTATTTAATTTCTATGTTACTTTTGTTATCTTTACTCTCTGATCTTTTTATGCTCTTTTATATCTTTGGTGGTCAGCAGTTTCATTATAATTATTATTTCTGAATTTGTAGATTGATATTTTTATAAAATTCTAAAGCATTTATACAGAAAAAATCATTTGATTGACTCTATTCTTTGCATTATTACATGCTATCAGATTCGTTCTCTTCATTTTTACTTTTTTCTATGCATTATGAACCAATTTTCAAAGTCATATTGTTGTTTAATTTTATGTTTAAATGTTCTCTCTTAAATTTAAAATTCTTTTTTGTGTATAATGTGAATTTTAACTTCAACCTCATAGTTTTAGTTTTTCCCCATTTATTTTTAAACTTCAAAGTGCTCTATTTTTATCTCCATCTTTGTCTCAGCCCACTTGTCTTACAGTTTCTTGTTCATATTTCTTTTTCAAATTTGGTGAGGGCAGGAAAGATATGAATTCTAAAGTGTCCTGAACTATTGTAGTAGAGAAATGCTTTTCCCTCAGAATCTTTTTCATAACGCTCCCTCTCAGTATTAAAAACAGATTCTATTCATGGTGAGGTGGTGAGTATTGGCTGAGGATTTTCCAGTAGGAAGGCAACAGACAAAGAGAGGAGTGTCCTAAGTACCTCTGTGCACATTTGGGTGTTAACTGGCTTTGCTTTTTAAATGGACATATGATAGTAGTGTAGATGACTAATGAGCATTTCATCACTTGATAAACTTCACTGAATTAAAAGATTCTGTTTTCCCATTATATTCTCTGACTACACCAGAGTAAGATTCAATCTATATATTTTTTTGGTTGGGGTGTATGCCCTGAGAGACTGTCCTCATAAGTGGCCCCACAGTCAGGGCTTCTTCTGCATCTGTACCCACCAACCACATTTCTTTGTAAGTGACACTGCATTCAGAGCATGCTGTGCTCTCCACAGAGAAGTCAACAAAATGAATTGTTGGGATTATAGTGAAGCAAGAAGGTGCAGCTTAGAAAACACCTGATTAAAAAGAAAACTATTAAACAACTGCATAATGGAATACTATGCAGCTGTAAAAAAAGAAGGATCTCTTACTCTTTGAGACAGCATGGAAGGACCTGGAGAGTATTATGCTAAGTGAAATAAGCCAGTCGGAGAAAGACAAGTGTCATATGATCTCACTTATATGTGGCATCTAATGAACAAAACAAACTGATGAACAAAATAGATCCAGAGACATTGAAGCATGAACAGACTGTGGAATCTCAGAGAAAAGGGATGAGAAGTGATTAACCAAAGAACTTATCTATACTAATAAAAGGGTAATATGCTAATTGGACTGGGAGACCTTCTGAGAGACCTTCCAGACATCCTTCTGGACAAAGCTATGGTGGTGGGGCCAAGGCAGAGGTTGTTAGGAGTGGTCAGGACAGAAGAAGAGGGCAGTTGAGGGTGATCAAGCTGGTGGAGGGGCAGTTGGAGTCAAGCAGGCTGGCAGAGGGGCCAGTTGGGTATGAGCAAGCTAGCAGTGGGGTGCAATGGGGGTTTGATTCCCAGTCAAGGGCACATACCTGAGTTGCAGGTTCCATCCCCAGCCCTGGTGGGGATGTATACAGAAGGCAACCAATCCACGTGTGTGTCTCACCTCTCTCTCTCTCTCTCTCTCTCTCTCTCTTTCTCTCTCTCTCCTCCTCCTCCTTCTCCTCCTTTCTCCCTTTAGTTCTCTCTAATAATCAATGGAAAATATCCTCAGGTGAGTATTAACCAAAACAAAGAACAAACAATCCCTGAACAGTTGAGGATAGCTACTTTCCTGTGTTAGGGTTAACCGGGAGTTAATTTAAGACTTCTTATCTTTTTAATGCTTTCTGTCTGTTCTGCTTCTGAAGACAGGGTGCATGATGTCAAAGACTGTATTTTTCTTTTATCCTCCACATTTAAATTGGAAATTTCTCCATGGCAGTTCTTTCTTATGTTTCAAATGGTGTGATTGGGTTTTCTGGCTATTTATCTAACTATGTTTTGCTTTTAATGGGAAATTGGGAGAAGTCTGTGCTAGTATTCTGAACTGATAACCTGGAATTCTGTGTTTGCGTATTTCCCTGTATTGGCTTCCTCCATGATTTTAAGGATTTTTGTATCATTTATATAACATACTGCTGATTTTTTTATTTCATGATTTCTGCTTCTATTCTTCTCTAGAAGACTTGTCACTTCACAAAATTGAATCAGCTAGATTATAGAAGAGTCACCTAATTGGTTGAATAGCAAGATGATAAATAGATTATCTATACCTCTCTTTCGTGGGAATAAAGAGTTAAATGTTTTACATCTAAAGCAATTTAATTACTCAAACTATGACTTCCTCAGTTATTTCAACCATTTTTTTAATCTCCATTTCTGAGTTCATGTAGTATTAAAACTGTGCATTTCCCAATTTTTTATTTTGAAATTTTAAAAACCTACAGAAAAGTTGAAAGAATATTACAACAAACACCAACATATTCTTAACCTAGATTCATCAATTATTAACATTTTGCCATGTTTGGAACCCTTTTTGAATATGTGTGTAGTTGTTTTGTATTTGCTGAACCATTTGAAAGAAGACATAAATTGCAGACTTCATGACACTTTACTTGTAAGTACTTCAGTATTTATCTCCCAGAATAAGCTTGTTCTCTAATATAATGACA
The DNA here is from genome assembly GCA_004026665.1 of Murina feae. Taxonomy (NCBI): domain Eukaryota; kingdom Metazoa; phylum Chordata; class Mammalia; order Chiroptera; family Vespertilionidae; genus Murina; species Murina feae. Next base: position 17,630 of record PVJC01012152.1, on the reverse strand, counting down.
TATCACTATATACTAAAATGTTTAGTCACAGTGATACAATATTATCTGATATGCAGTCTCTATGCAAATTTATTTGTTCAAATAATATACTTTAAAGCTATTTTAAAATCCAAGATCTAATCAATAATCAGGTATTGCATTTAGTTGTCATTTTCTTTAGTCCCTTTTATTCTAGAACTAGAGGCCCAGTGCATAGATTTGTGCACTGGTGGGGTCCCCTAGCCTGGCCTGTAGGGATTGAGCTGAAACTGGCTCTCCAACATCCCCAAGGGGTCCCGGATTGTAAGAGGGCAGTTCTCAGGTGACACATCCTGGAATAAGGATCCGTCCTCTCTGGTTCTGGGTGTGTTACCTGAGAAGCCAGCTGCCAAGTCACTGCAGCTTGGCAACTCCTGCATTGAAAGCATTTGCCCCCTGGTGGTCATTGTGCATCATAGCTACTGGCCAGATGGTCGAAAGGTTGGATGGTTGCTTAGGCTTTTATATATATATAGATATTCTGTTTTTATATGTCAAATCCAGAGACCAGTACAGCTGTATTTATCTAAAATTTAGATTTCTTTGATAGATAAAAATAATAAAATGATTTATGTTTGAATCAAGTATGTTTCCATAAAAAGTAATTATCTTTTTATAAATCTGAGAAGTATCTGTTAATGACTAACATCATATGTTACTTTACTCTATTAACATAAGTTGAATAAATTACAATAGTCATAAATATTTGTAACTTACAAATTGTTGTTCAAATTAGAAATGTTTTAATGCCTAAGGCTCATTTCACTGATCACTAAGATGCAAAATATAATGTTTTTTAATCACCAAGCATTTTCTCCTCTGTTCTTATTTGACACTCATTTTATAACTTATTTCCCTCTTTCCTCATCATTTTCAATATCTATTATGTTTTCCCATTATTTTCTCTATTCCTTATCCCTCCCCACCCTTTCACTGTCCATACCATCTTTCACAGCAGTATCCCTGTTAGGAGCATTTTTATGGTATAAGATAGACATCCAAACATTGAGTTAAAACAATTGGAATTACTTCTTGGTTCTAGTAAATGTAGGATAACCTTTTAAGGTTAATCTCATTTAGCCTCAGTCTAAAAGGAATAAATAAAATGCTATAAAAGTGACCTAATAAAGTGAATACTATCTCAGGCATAGACAAATCAAATCCTTTGACCAAGTCTGACAGCTGACAAGCAGAGAAACTGAATATAAACCCCAAGTGGCTGAATCTAGAGTCCCAGATCCTAACTGTACCCTATCGCAATCTCAGGGCCAGCAACCTAAGAGCATTTGAGTCTGAGAAATGTGGCCATTTCTCTCCCATTTGGGAGAAAGTTTTCCATGGACCCGTTCTCTGATGCCTTTGGTTTCCTTGCACTTCCTGGCTGCTTCCCAGGACTCCGTGTCCTCTGCAATAGGGTTGTAGACAATTAGTTCTGTTAGTACAGCCTCTGTTTGGGGCCAGAGGAAAGGCAGTGTTATCATGAAGACAGAAGATGGCCAAGAAAAGTAGTACTTCACTGTGAAGGTATAGCCATCCACCTTCTAGGATGGACCTGTTTCTCTGCGTTCAGTGCCTTTGCAAAAGGAGCCACAATTATCTCCAATGCAGTACTTGTCAGACCAAGGGATGAAATGATAGAGAAAGCATATGATGCACTGGAATTCACTGGAATTGGATTCCTTTACTGCTCTAGGCCTGAGATGAGACATCTCTTTTTAAAAAGGCTACTAATGCTTATCTTGCAGGACTCATATTAAATAAAATAAATCACATCAAATGCTGAGGAGAGAAACTAATAAAAAACAAGCACTTAGAAAGTGGTAGCTATTCTTATATTTTCTAACAAAGAATCTCATGTTCATTGAAGGAATGTTCCTGAAACTCTTGACAATATGTCAATGTAGTTATTAGTATTCCTGGGATCCTGAAATACATTTATCTCACAAAGACTTGGAATATGTCCAAGATTATCAGAAATTATTCTGAATATATGGATATTATCTTTTTGATGTTTTCTTGCTGTGTTGTTTTGTTATGTTGCTTTACAGAAGGAGTCATATCCAATAAATGATACTTTATCATGATTTCATATAAGTGGAATCACATCTATAATAATAAAAGCATAATATGCTAATTTGACCAGAGATCCTTCTGGACAAAGCCGGGGCTATGAGGGAAGCCCAGGTCCCAGGTGCCTGCTGGAAGCCAGAGGGAAGCCCAGGTTCTGGGTGCCAGAGGGAAGCTGGTGCCAGCAGCCTGGGGAAGGAAGGCCTACTCTTGCACAAATTTCATACATCAGGCCTCTAGTATCCTTTATAATAAAAGCCTAATATGCAAATTGTCCCCTAGGGAGGTCATTTGACCAGGAGTTCAGCTCACTGTGATGTGTGCTGACCACCAGGGGCAGCACAGAACATGGCAGGCATCAGCAACACAGCGCTGGCAGCAGGTGGCAGTGGAGGTGCTGCTGGCCCAATGGGCCCTGATGAGAGCAGGACCATGGCAGGATGGTGGAGCAGGTGAGTGGGCACCAGGTCAGGGTGGGTGTGAACAGCCCCGATTACCCCGGATGATCAGCAGCAGCAGCAGGAGGTGGAGCCGCCACCCAACTCCCAGGCACTGAGGGAGCCAAGTGGGGGGCCGGGCCCTGATTGATAACCCCACAGGGATGGTGGAGCAGGTGAGAGGGTGGTGCCAGGCCAGCGCAGTGTGCCAGGCAGGGCTGTGAGGCTGGGGGCACAAGCTGGGACCCAATCTCCACAGGCCACCCAGAGAGACCCCACCCGTGCACAAATTTGTGCACCGGGTTTCTAGTTTTCACATAAAATTATATGAGACTTACCTGGCCAGTGTAGTTAGTGTTAGAGCTCAGCCCATTCACTGAAAGGTCACTGGTTTGATTCCTGGTCAAGGGTGGTACCTGGGTTGCAGGTTCAATCCCCTCCAGGTTAGGGCATATGAGGGAGGCAACCAATTGTTGTATCTCTCACATTGATGTTCTTCTTCTCTATTTCCTCCTCTATCCTTCCCTTATACTCTCTAAAAACCAATAGAAAAAATACCTTCAGGTGAGGATTAACAACAACAAAAATTACATGAGACAAATAGTAACAACAAGTGTGAGTCCTGTTTAGGGGAGTGATAATATTTTCCATAGATTTGCAAGAAATAGATACCACAGGTGTGGCTTACTTATATGTGGAGGTTTCTGTTTTGGTCTTGAGAGTCATTACAAATATAACTCACCTGGACACTTTAAAAAACATCAAAGAATTGGCCATAAACCAGAGCCATTCTCAACCTCAATACAATTGTTTGTGACCAGATAATTCTTTGCTAGGGGTATAGTCCTATGCATTGTAGGCTGTTTAGTAGTATCTTGGCCTCTAACCCCCTAGAAGCTAGTAGCACCCTCTCACTTGTGACAACTAAAAATGTCCCCCCGAACTTTGCCAGATGTCCCCTGGGACAGTGGTGGTGATGGTGCAAGATCACTCTCATTAAGAATCACAGCCTTAAAGTCACACTATATTTAACCTGCCTGAAACAGGTCATCAAAGAACTGAGAAAATAGTTCTCATTAGGAAAAAAGATAAAAGAAAAAAAAAAAGGCTTCAAACGATCCATTACTATTGATTTTTATATTCAAGAAATTCTTTTAGTCAAGATATTTTCCTAAAAGTGAAAAGAATCCACACACATTCTCACAAATGCACTTACAACGCCTTTCTGCTTGACAGATCCTTCCCAGGCAAAGCTCTTTGCTTCCGAGAGCTGCAATTTATTTCTGAATCCAACACACCAATTTCCTACTCACATCTTAGAGCTATTGTTCTCATCTCAGTATCTCATGGTAGCGTTTCCTCCACACCACTTCCCAGAGACTACCTCCTTCCAGACACTATAAAGTTAGGAACTCAGCATTACACAATTTAATGGCCCGTTTTAAGACTTACCAAAGATCTCCAAGTTCATTTAAATAGTGACTCATCACATTTTTCTTCTCAGAAGCAAAACCCAAACCCACTTTCCATCCTCCCATTTAGTGCTTTTCTACTCAGTGTGCTTTAGGTTTAAACTGTTAATCACCAGCTAAAGCTCAGTATAACATTAAATTAGGATAGTGTGAAATATAAGGAGGCATGAAGATACCGGAACTTGTCAGATCTTTGGTGATGACAAGTTGACTTACATCGTTTTACAAAACAATTCCTTATATTTCTTCTCTCTATTATCCAATAACCCTTAGCACAATGCATCAAATGGTGACCCCTCATTGGAGAAGTCCGTGTCAATCTGGTGGGTAACTAAAACATGGACATAGTTCAGGTCAAAAGGAAGTAATAGACTTGATTTCACAAGACACTGGCTGGGATATTGGGATGGCTTAGTTTATCTCTCTCTTGTGCCTCTCAACTTCCCACCCTTTGATGTTTGCTATCAAATCAAGACCAAAGGAATGGTGAGGTTTGGAGTTTATTTGTTCCAGAGGTAAAATGTTGAAGAGAATTTAAGAATCCGGTGAGTGTTTCTGACTGACTCTGCTGGGGGGCATAGAGAAATTCAGGCAGGCAGGAGTTTCCAGGCATTTTCTCTTACTCTCTGCCTATTCCCTAAATCATCGTTTACTTTGGGGAGGGGGGGAGAAAGATGAGTTAGTCTGACAATGACTGCCTATTCTACACTCATTTTTCCTGTCGCAAATATTTCCTTTTCAGGCAACTTCCCATGTTCCCCCACTTACACTAATCAGTAACAGTCCATAAGTCATAAGGAAGCAGTAGATTTGATCTCACTAGACACCTTGATCTAGGGTTCTGACCCCTTTACCAACCTGTGTTCTGGTTACTTATGTACAAGCCTTAGATCGTTTGCTAGTCTGTGAGATCCTTCAGGGGAGGCTCTATGTGGTTGTCTGGCTTCAGGGACCTAGCTCTGAGCTACAGCCTTTGGTCTCCCTGAAAAAAAAGAATAGAGAAGACCTATGCCTGATGTCTGCTCAGCATGGCTTTTGCTTCTGACAACCCTGAACACAGTGGCAGCAGTGATAAATACCCTCTCAGCTTCCTTTTATATACGTTGCATCAACAAATGTTATTCAAGCAATCGTAGTAATTATACTTGTCAACCTGAGAATCTGAATCTACTGATAGATTTTCCCTCCCTTCCTTTTTCCCATTATTAAGTATTTGAGTGACTACTTTGTGCCAAGCACTCTTCTAGGCACTAGAATTCAGTGGTGAATATGACAAAGTTCTGACCTTTGTTGATCTTGCATGTTGGTGTAAAGCTCGGACTTATCCTAAAGATCTGAAAAGTGATTTGGCCACCTTTTCCCACCCAGGTGGTGTATGCTGGGGTCCTGACAAATGGAGAGTAGAGCTGGCCATCATATTCCCTTTCAATGTCCATTGCACGGGGCACCTTCCAACGCCGTATGCATACCTTTTGCTCAGGCTGGTGTCCTTGTTCCTCATGACTCCAGGGACTGGGAACATGGAAACAGCCTCTCAGAAAGATGGAACCACCTGGAAAAGCTTTGTTTTACAAAACAATTTTTTGCATTTCCTCTTTTGGTATCCAAGTAACCTTTAGGACTATGGGTTCAGCTGCCACCCCTATTTAGAGAAAGGGCCTGTCCATCTGGTAAGTGACTAAAACAGAACTCTTCAGCTCATAAGGAAACACTCCATTTGACCCCACAAGACACTGGCTGATTTGCTGTCTGATAACCGCCTTTATTATTATCATGAAAAGCATTCCCTTTGAGAAAAGATGTCCAGGAAAGTTCGTTATGTTCAGTACAGAAAAAGGGAGCCTGTAGAACCCTGCTGGGTGAATGACATGGAGGTTTTCTTTTTCTAAGTATGTCCTAATATAAATGTTCTAGTCTATCATTAGAAATGTAAATTATCACACGTAATGTCTTATAACTGGGACTTTGCACCAAGAGTAAAATTATTTCTATTTTTGCAAGTGGCAAAAACAATAGACACTTTAAAACTGGCATCATGGGAGTCCATGGGAGAAAAACTTGGCAAAATAAAGGCAGGATGATTCCATGTTAAGAAAGAAAATGGGTTCTGGGAAAGTCACATTTGATTTTCTGTTTGAGAAAAGAATTCATTCAAATACGAGGATATTTTTGGAGATATGCAGAAATGTATTTCAATGGGACGCATTTTTGCTTCCTGGTGACAGCGGTGTCCCCTTGGAGCCTACATTTTCCTGCCTCATGCAAGGAACCAGCAGCATAAGTCAAGGTGCTGAACAGTCATTTCACGCATCATATTTGCTTTATGTTTTTCCATGCTGTTGTTTCTACTTTCTTTCCGGGGAAATTATTTAGTTTTAACTAGTATATGTTTCTTTTTGTTTTAGGTCCCAGAAGAGAGTTTCTAAGGTCACCAAATCATGAGGAATTCCCTCCAAAAAACCAAATGAAATCACCGTTTAAACCTGCTGTGTGTGCGCTGTTCAGAACAGAGTACCTGACCCTTTGGTTCCCAGCGGCTTGTTTGGTCACACTGTGGCAACAACCCAGACCCCAAGCATCACTTTCCTGAAGGTCACTGTAGTGCCAGGGGAGGCGAGACATCAGGTCACATCCTCAATTGGACGTTAGATTAGATGTTTATTACCTGGAAGCCACTATGACAATAATTTATCTTTAATTTAAATTATACTAAATAATGGATCATGGATATGGATTAACTTGGGATGTCCCCAATGCCAAGTAAATGAAGTCAGTAATGTAAGAAACGTACCTCTGATTTATCTTCATAGGAAAGAAACAGCATGTGGCCAGGGGGTTATTGGAATTTCCCCAGATCAAACAGGATATAGGGGGTGAGAGAGGGTATGAGCTGTACACGTGGCTGATAGCACATGTCCTAGGAAGATTCCCTAAGCAAAGGGAGGTGAAGGCGGCTAGAAAAGGCCCCAGCCCGTTCTTTAAAATAACCTAATGGAAGACAGCAAGACCTAGGTGACGTATAGGCAATAGGTGACCAAATAGTACCCAGCCAATGAGGAACCGGAGGAGGGACTAAATAGGCTATGTTCCCTGCCCCATGTGTGTTCTTGGACAATGGGCACCTGCACTTGAGAATGTTATGAAAAGTCTCATTTTCACCATGCTTCTGTTTCCTAGTCCATCATTTGAAATTTGGGCAAGTGAGCCATTTCTCACAAGCAACATTTCTCATACTGGTGTATTTACAAGTGAGAGATAATAACCCTTCCATGGGTACTTGAAACATTGGAGAACATAATTTTCTAACCACTATGCTGTAAATCCAAAACTAATACAGAGTACTATTGAATGTATACTGTAATTGAAAAACAAATAATAATCCTTTCAGATAAAGGCAGTCTAAGCCACTCGGCATTCTTAAAGGCACAGTTGGTTTTTTTTGTTTTGTTTTGTTTTGTTTTGCTTTTATTGCTGAGACTATTGTAGATCTCCCCAATATTCACCCATTTCCTCCTTCCACCTGGTTCCCTCTGCACCCAGGCCTTCACAATACTATTGTCTGTATCCATGGGTTATGCATATATGGTTAATCTCTACGTGCCCTCTCCCTGCTTGCCTCTGAGATCTGTCAGTCTGTGCCAAGTTTCCATGTCAAAGGCACTTGTCTAATTCTCCTTTCCTCTTATGCCAGGTCTTTGTGGACCGCTGGCTTCATTTTTTCCTGTCACTGAACAAGCTCCTGGCTCCATGGCACCATGCACATGTCTTTGTCATGGAGTTGCACCCCTGCATGGAATCAAATAATGCGCTCCTCTGGGGAGCCAGCCTTGATCATTTAGTCTTATCTCCAGTCACCAAAGCACCTCACACAGTACATATTCTAGGGCTTTGATGGTTGAGAGAACTGCAGTGCGGGAACAGCATGGTTGGAGTGGGAGGGGAGAAGAAAGACATTGGAGGCAGACAGTGCTGGGGCCAGTGCTCAGAGTCACCCTCCAGCCTCCAGGTCCTCGGTCTAATAATTTATCTTCTAGACTCATTTTCCTCAACTGTAAACAAGAAGGTGTAATACCTTCTGGGAGGTTATGGAAACTAAAGAAATTGTATATTGCGTTCCTATTGTGTCTCACCCTCATTCCTATTGTGATATTCTATCTCTTGCCTCTAGTAACACAAGCAGCACAGCCTCCTTCACCTTGAACATAAGATTCATTTTTCTCACAGTGTTTTTGCACTTGCTGTTTCCTCTTCCAGGAACCCCCTTTCTTTCCGTCTTTAGAACATCGGTGATTCTTATTCTTTAGGCCTCCAATTAAATGTCGCCTCCTCAGTGAAACTCTCCCTGGCTTGTCTCCCTGTGCAGCTCTATGTCTAATCCATCATAAGTCAATGCTTTTATAAAATAAAATAAATCTTGAATTACTACAGAAAGAAATTTTAAAATAAAAAAAAACGTGCACAATATAATGTATTTTTAGAATTAGGTTCAATCATCATTAAATTGCTTTAAAATGTCTAGATCCTTACATTCAATTTCTGATCTTACCTCCTAGGAGGCCACATACAAGAGTGGCGCCATGTGAGAAAGTATCTGATTAGAGGTAATGAGCTCAAACCAAACAAAAGAGATACTACAGATGCAACAGTCTTCATGGGATCTGCATGAGGGTGTGACAGAGAAGAGAGTTTCCTGTGGAATAGTTCAGGAGCCAGTCATTTCACCATTTACTTGTTGCTTTGTGGAATTACATTTATATTTTTATTTACCTACTTATTTATACTTTCTTTTAGCTTAATGTGATGCACCTGAAATCAAATTACTGCTCAGGTCTTTTGGAGAGATCCTTCACATTTCTGGATAGCAGCTAGACCTGCTAAATTATAACATTTCTAAAATATTACTCAAGTTTCATGCCGCCAGCATTTCTGACAGAAAGAGTTCCCAAGGAGAACTCTTATTTCTTAGTTGCATGCTAAAATAGCAATGATTCTTTGATCAAAGCACATTTTTTAAAATCGTTTGTGTTAGGTCCTGAATATATCCCCAGGAAAGAGATAGGTAACAGTTACTCAGTGAAGATTTGATCCGTAAAACCAAAGGCTGGAATGGAGTTGAAGGGGTGAGGAGTATTTGTTAGAAAGAAAGCAGAAAGCACCTGTAGGGACAAACAAAAAGGCAGCTGGGAAGATGAAGATGATTTATAGATGGCCAGGAGATGAACAGCCAATAATTTTTCCTTAGACAAGCCTGTACTTGAGGCCATGTGCATTATAAAATATGAGGAATCAAAAAATAAGAAAAGCCAAAAGCATGTGGATCATTAGTCATTGATTTAAAAAAAGACAAGACATATTTGGAGGCTCAGAGTAATGACTTTGAGGATTTTTTAGCACAGAAGTCTGGGTAGATTGTAAATAGGAGGTGGGAAAAGAGCAGAAGAGCCACAGCTATCTGTTGAATGAGTTGAAGGTTTTCAGATTAGTGTGCTGAGGGTTCTACAAACAATAATTAGGATACTCAGGTTTTTCAGGTGGCTTTTTCATATAGTGGGGATATTGCCTTAAAATACATAACCTGCACTTAAAAATACTGAAACCACTTGGTGAGCAGGAAAGGGCACAAGCCTTGATTTCAGGAGACCCAGCTGCAGATTTAAGTCCTTTAAGACCTCAAGGTCTACCTGACTGTGAACAATCAACAAACCTTCTCTTGTCTCAATCTTGTTATCTGAAATACTAGAGGCCTAATGGAAAAAAAATTGCGCACTCAGGGTACTACCTCAGCCCAGTCTGTGCCCTCTCCCAGTCTGGGACCCTTCTGGGGATGTCCACCTGCTGGCTTAGGCCCACTCCCCAGGAGAATTAGGCCTAAGCTGACAGTCACTCATCCTTCTGGCAGCCAGGGAGCCCTCAGGGGATGTCCACTTGCCAACAAGGAACAGGCCTAAACTGTAGTCAGATATCCTTAGTGCTGCTGAGGAGAGGGGAGAGGCTCCTGCCACCACCTCTGTGCTGGCAGCCATCAGACTGGCTTGTGGCTGAGCAGAGCTCTCCCTGTGAGAGCACACCAGGGAGCATCTCCTGCATTGAGTATTTGACCCCTGGTAGTCAGGGTGTGTCATAGTGACCAGTCATTCCCAGTCATTCTGCTGTTAGAGTCAATTTGCATATTACCTTTTTATTATATAGGATAGAGACCTGGTACACGGGTGGGAACCAGCTGGTTTGCCCTGAAGGGTGTTCCAGATCAGGGTGGGTTCCTGCTGGGGTGCTTGGCCAGCCTGGGTGAGGGTTTGATTGCCATTTTCAGGCTGGCCACGCCTGCAGTCTGGAAGCAGGTATCTGGGATTTACTTATCTTCTACAATTGAAACTTTGGCAACCCAGGCTCCCAGTGCTTCCTTGAGTAGATGCCATGCCAGCTGGAAGAGGTATCTGGGACTTATTTATCTTTTATAATTGAAACTTTGTAGCCTTGAGTGGAGCTCAGGGCCAGCCAGGGATGGTGGGAAGCTTGGCTTCTTCCATCACCGGGGCAACCCAAGCCTCCTGCTCCCTCCAGCTCCATGGCCACAGTCATCTTTGTGACAAGTGAGGGAGTGATGGAGTGATGGAGTGAGGAAGTGATGGTTAATTTGCATATTACTCTTTTATTAGATAGGTTGAGAACAATAGTCATCCCTATGGTATCTGATTCACCAAGTTGCTGTAAAGATCAAATCAGCTCATATGTGAGGGATAGGAAAGAGTAAAATGACTGAGATATGTAAAAACTGAGAAATACAAATGCAAGGATACACTTACCTGTGGCTTAACTTGGCCTTGACTCATTAGAGATGAAGGAGTAAATTTGAAGCATTTATTTTTCAGAGAGTTTTTAAGGTTCTTGTGTGGGCTCCATTCATTAAGTTGATGATAATGACTTATGGGGTAGAATTTTCCTTTTCATAAGGTAAAACCCAAAGGTGGTGATGTTCATTTTATTGCTGTTGATGCTGTTTTACTATCCTTATTCTCCACATCAAAAATTTCTGAATGGAAGTGGACAGAATCAAACCACCATCTCTTATTGTGTGGTGTTCTCCAGTCAGTCCTTTGTGGCTCAGTGTAGGAAACTGCTCCAACGCCCAGGTGGCTCTGCTGCTTTGTGTGTACCTGGAGTTTATGGTGGGTAGAGAGAGCTGACCTCAGACTGTGGGGCCCAGAACTCCAGTTTCATTCTTTGCAGCACTCCTCCAGCTCAGGTGTTATAACACTCCAGGGGTCTGTAAGAATAAACACAGCCACTGGGGTCCATAACTCTGGGTCCAGTTTGTTGGCTAGCAGCCAGTCTCATCTTCCCAAGGCACGCCTCTGTGCAAATATGCACAGCCAACTACCGAGGAGCAGCTGCTAATCTCAAAGTGCCTCAAATTGTTGGAGCCCTATTGCCATGAATGTGCTTTCCTTTGTCCCCATCTCTCTCCATTACAGGCAAATAAATTAGCCCAATTTATTGCATGGGAAATCATGCAATGGTGTCCAGTGCATTTTAGCACTAAGGATTTCCCACGGCACCATTGTCCACATCCTAGAAAGACAGAATGGCCCCCGGGGAGCATTTCTCATTTCCCAGAGAAACAGCTGATCTGATTTTAAATGGATTCATATTGCTTTTCAATATTTAAAAGGAGGAGTGGGGGGGTAAAATTTAACCGTCTGAATTCCGAGCAGTTTTGGATGAAAAGGCTAAATTCTAAACTTCACTACTTGATCTCTGCATTATTATTGTAGGATGTCAGCAGACTCAAAAGTATCCATTGAGCTGGATCTCTGGACCTTAGGACTCACTGTCCAGAGGGTTGCAGCCTTTTGATGATCTGGAAGCCTAACAGCTTGATGTGCTCGAGGGGACGAGGGGACTGACGATGTCAAAGGAAATGAAAACTAAGTGTATTGCATGAATGGGTTTTTGATTCATTGCAGTGGTTCCTATGATGATGAGAGGCATGGATATCTAGTCACCCACTTAAAATATAGAGAAAACAGAGGTAATATTTACAGCTTATAGTTTTTGTTTTAAAGTGTTTCCATTATTAAATGCATTTACTGTTAAAGACAGCCTCAATACAAGAGTAACGACTTAGCTGGAAAATATATATAATAACAGACAATGCCAGAGATATGACTGTTGCCAGAGATTTGCATATAGTACATAAGCATTAAACAATATATAATAATTCAGTGAGAAGTACCAGATATGCGGGATGTTATGACTAAAGATAAATTTATTTGTAATATTAAAAGCTCATAACATATAACAAAACAAACCCTAGAGAATAACCTGGTATCACTGATTATGCTGAGAGTCAGTACTATAATCTGCTATTTGCAAGTGATGCGACCCTGAGTCTAGAACTATGTTTGTCCCTCAGAAAATGGTGGTCATAGCATTACACACTTCACAGGGTTGCTGAGAGGATCACATGAGGTCATATATAAAGAGTTTTCAGCATTGCCTGCCCAGAGTTAGCACTGAGCAGAAGTTTAATGTTACTATCACTACTGCTGATATTACTACCATTTTTACCACTGCTATTACTAATATTCCCTTTCTTAGTTTTCATCTATATTATACATAGGTTCCATTCTCATAGGTCTTCATTCTGAGAAATGCTATTGAGAATCTCTGAAGACAGAATTTCCAGTTTGAGGAGCATGGATTTTAGATGTGGACTCTTCACCAAAATCAGGAAATTTGGAAAAAGTTAGAGGCACTTTTGAAATTCTTTACAAGTACCCCTCCTGTGCTCTAGCATTTGAAGAAGCATTTAAAATTTAGGCGTAGCAAAATTCTTCCCCTACTTAAGGTGGGAGTAAGAGACAGACACAATGGCCAAGAAGTGATGAGCAATACCCAAAGGACTGTCAGGGTACTACAGATGTTGCACCAACTTATCTTAGAAGGAAGAGCTTTCTTAACCAAATCTTGACCCAAATCTTATTATCATTATTTGGAAAATTCAGTTTTTTCAGTTTCCTTCACATTCTTATTTCTCTATATATTGTATGTAAGAAACTTAACTAGAAATGTGGTTAGCTTAACGGTTTTAACATGTGTCCAAAGTCTGAACATCTTTCCTGACTTAAGAGCTTAAGACGGACTGATCATATAATTTGGATGACATTAATTTGATTTAGAGAAAATGGAAAGCAGTTATTGCTCAGCATTTTAAGAAAGTATTGTTTTTTCACTACTTTTAACTACTTTTATATTTCTGATGAGAGGCAGGCTCATGAGGAAGACCACAGATAATTTTTAAAATTCTAGTATGCATTTCATGGCTCTTTGACTGAATTAATAAGATGAAAATGTCATAATTGTGAATAGATATATACTTGAATTTCACTTGTCATTCCAGATCATAATTTGCACAAATTAAGCTCTTTGATTTCAGAAGATGTACGTATGTAAAAATCCTCAAAATAAAATGTTTAACATTCCTGGTAATGGTAGAAATATAGCATACCATTTTTAAAACTGCCTCTTCTTACACCTGCCAGTGAGGAATCACTGAGCCAAATTCCTCTCTTCACCTGTGGGGGCAGAGCCATTTGGCTGTAGTCTCAAGCTTGAGAGGCCTCACATTTTGGCCATTTTCTGTTGCCTGATTATGGCCCGAGTAGCAAGAGAAACCTCATCATGACTTTTGATTGAAATCCATCAGTCTCTGCCACTAGCTCAGTCTAAGAGAGGGGGATGAACCCATTTGTGGAAGGATTTGAAACACCTGAACCCCCTCTGTACACCTTAAAATTTGGTACATATATAACATGATGAAATATGTGAGTCCAGGAGCTTAAATCATGAATATGAATAGTAACTTAGTAACCCAGATTTTTCCTCTCCCCAATTTACTCCACTGTACTTTATACTACCGATGATCCTTTACAATAAAAGCCTAACATGCTAAGTGTCTGGTCGTCCAGTAGTCCATTTAACCAATCAAAGCATAATATGCTAATGATATGCTAAGGCCACTCAACCACCCATTATGACGTGCACTGACTACTAGGGGGCAGATGCTCTGACCCATCGGTTATCTTGCTGCTAGGGCCTGGTTGATCGGGACTGAACGAGATGGGCTGGACACGCCCTGGAGCTTTTTCATTGATTTGAAATCTCCCCTTCAAACTTCACTATACCTGTTATATACGCCATTAAAATAATTTTTACCAAGACAAAATTCAGGAAAAAAATTAAAGTAAGTAAAGACTTTCAACCCCAAATTTGTTGATCAAATATTTAGTTTGATATGTGCCAACATGATCAGAGAATATATAAATTAATGTTTAAAATTCAGTCCAAATGACTCCTGGGAGCTATAGTAACAAGTGCCCCTGTCACTACTGCACCTTCTGCTCTGGATTGAGAGGACTGATGTGCGGGGGAATCAGTTTCTTTCATTTTTGCACCACTGGGGTGATCAGAGTTAAACTGCTGTCTTTTTCAATCTCTGCTCTTGTCACCCATTGTAAAAAGTCCTCCTTCCCCTAACAATTGCAGGCATTTTACCTGGGGCAGGGGAAATAAAACTAATTAAGGTTCAAAGAGCAAGCACCACACTTTCCACCAAAACTTGATCCTACTTGGTCCTTGTCCTACTGATGTTATATTCCTTGTCTCATGACGTAATCTGTTTATTACATTTAGCTTCTTCTGCACCCAGTGAACCCCTGGTCTTTCTGCCTATAGAATTCCTCTTGTATCCATCATCTTCTCTTCACTCCTGCGGATTTAACTCTGGTGCAAGCCACTGTGGGATACACAATCTCCTCTTCTGGATTGTACTTTCTTTGGAAACACAATAATATTTTGTGCCTTTTTGTATCCCCTAGGTTGTACGATAGTGTCTGCTCATGGAAGACCTGAAAAATGTTTGTTAGAGGGTTTTTATTTTGCATCATCTAACTGTGGCACGAAAATTGCTTCACTCTCCCTCCAATTCAAATGGCCTTACATGCCTTTTAAACTGTTTATTTAAAACTCCAGAATTTATTTATTTTTTTTAGTTTGCAGGAAGATAGATACATACATATTATGATTAACACGTTTGAGTTATTTGGTTATAAATGTACTGATATTGAAATGTACATAGTAGAATGTTAAGATGAATACATTTTAGAAAAAAAGGAACTATTATTTTAAGCCAGTGAAATAGAGTGGCTTCTTTTTGGTTTTGGTTAATAATGTCCCTAAGTTTATTCCTCAACTGTTCATATGCCACAAGCTAGCACCGGTCAAGCATAACCCTGCCAGATGTATGTACTTTTCAATCTGAAATGAGGGTATAAATGACTCATGCAAGCCCTTTGGCTAGTTGTCTTGGCATATCTGTGGGGTCCTCAGTGTCCCAGATTCACGCATGAGCAAACTAGTTTTGTGTGTTGCTGGGGAAGTTACAGATGACCAGTTACTATGAAGGACTATTTTTCTCTAAGGATATTCTCTTTGATTTCATATGATCTTTGAACATTGCAAACTGCTTATTGAGGGCATGCGTTTTCATGTTTTACTCATGTGCACTGCGCATGTAAGTCAAATAAATAACAGTGCTCTCTGGTATGGACATAGCGGTTGTTCGTTAGCCAAAAGAGCTTAGGCAGAAACAAGGAACAGATTTCACCTAAGAGAAATGGCTAAAATAGAAAAATTAGAGAAAATAAAACAATCTTTAATCTCTTCCTATAGCTTATAGACACTAACGAGATTCTTTTCATTTATGTATAAAATTTTCAATTATAATAAACATTACACACAGACAACACACACACACAGATGAATAAACATACACATACACTTGATCCACAAGCCTTCAGGCCCAGCTTTTAATGAGCTAACAGATTCTCTTGAAAGGGGTCCAAAATTAAATGGCTGTATAATGATTTTTGTTACATGGTAAATGGTATATATGAGGGACAGGAGAGAAGGTGTTGGGTAATGTTCACAAACAGGGTGATATCTAGATGTTTCTAAGG
Organism: Murina feae; assembly: GCA_004026665.1. Lineage (NCBI taxonomy): Eukaryota > Metazoa > Chordata > Mammalia > Chiroptera > Vespertilionidae > Murina > Murina feae. The sequence continues at coordinate 1,619 of PVJC01012152.1, read as the reverse complement.
CTTTGGTTGATTTGAAATATTCAGTGTAAAGTAAATTAGGAGAAAATTAATCTCTCTTTAATTTTGCTACTTGTTTCTCTTCAAGCAAGGGTAGTTGAGTTTACAAGGTCTTTCGTGAAATACTATCTGATCAAATTAAAATACTTTTATTCACATGATTTAGGAAATGTGGCTTATATTTCTATTTAGTCATTGCTTTCAGTTCATGTTTTACATAAATCTGCCGAGGAACTGTTATTTTTATCTTGCCCGTACCTTTCTCTTTAATGCTGATAACTCTTACCTCTGTGCATGGCTGTGGCTATAATCTGACAACCAGCAATTTAATAGCCCATTTTTTTGAATGGTTATTCCTCCTACTTTGTATGCTATCATTTTTTCCTCAAGCTTATGCACAGAAATACTAGGGCATGTGTGTAATTTAGTGAACTTGTCATGAAAATTATACCCAATAAATGAGGTGTTAGTACTGGTAGGATCTACCGAATTTTGAGATGGGCCTGATAAGATTTATGAATGTTTAAAGCACTGTTTAAGCCCTGAGATATGATATTTGTGATTCTTTATGACTGGAGAATACTGGTTTAAAGCTTAATACCAGAGTGGTACAAAAAAAGTCAAAAGTGGCTTGCTGTGAGTGACTATTTTGTAAATTAACCCTTTATTTTTTGTGATGAAAATTTGATGAGTCATAGTGATGTGGCTTGTACTACATTTCTCTGGGTAGCCATCATTGCAAAGTATCTGCTGAAAGACTTAAGTCTGTTGGTATCATGGACATACTCTTAACTTTAAAACCTGACAATATGAAATAATTCATAAATACAAAATAATAATATTATTTTATTTTATTATTTGTTGTAAAAATTAAAAATAAATGAAGAACCATATAGCTTCCACCCAGCTAGAGAAATAGAACATTGTTAATATATTTGAAGCCTCTAGCTGCCTATCCCCTATTCCATTTTCCTCCCTCATCCAGAATTTTTCTGCAATTTTGTCTACATGACTCCCTTTTAATTCACCACACATGCATGAGTCTCAAGGACTACATTGTTTTGTTTCTAATAGTTTGGATTTAAAATATTGAATATACTAGGGGCCCAGTGCACGAAATTCGTGCATGGGCGTGGGGGATGCGGGGGGATGGTCCTTCAGCCGGACCTGCACCCTTTCTAATATGGAGTTCTTGGGGACTCGCACAATCCAGGATCTCTGGTTCTTAACCGCTAACCTGCCTGCCTGCCCTAACCATTCTGCCTGCCTGCCTGCTTGCCTGATCCCCCTAACTGCCCTCCCCTATGGGCCTGGTCACCCCTATTAACTTTCTTTTTTAATCTTATCTCCTTCACACAAAATTGTATTTGACTTCCTTATTGGCTTCTTCTCACACAATTTTTCTCCTTTATGTAACACTTTACCTACTGACTCATCATTTATAAACTTTTCTTTCCTCCTTATTTCCTACTTCTGTTCCATCATCATTCTTCCGATTTTTCTACTACCCTCCTTCCCTTCCCACATTCCTTCTTTCCTTTATCTTTACCCCTGCCCACCCTCCCCTTTTCCTTCCTTTCCACCTTATTTTTTTTCTTCACTTCCTCCCTCTGACCTGCTTT
>PVJC01012151.1:0-39869 GCA_004026665.1 Murina feae | reverse complement strand
TCCTTCCTTTCTTGCTTTCCGGCAGCATAGTATTCCATTGTGTAGATGTACCATAGTTTTTTAATCCACTCATCTGCTGATGGGCACTTAGGCTGGGAACAGCTTTCTTATTTCCCTCGATGAACTCATGTTTTGTGTTGTTGTTTTTTTATAAGTGATGACAATTACTGGGATTGTATGTGCTTGGCACAGCAAGCCCCAGCATAGGTCGCCAACTAGGTGATGAAGGCAAAATGGGCTTCCTATACCAGAAAATGAGGATTGAAGAGGATCCCTAGTCTTCAATGTGACCAAGACCAGCCCTGAGGCTGATGCAGAGCTAAGGGTGAGTATTGGCAAGATTTCTATGCTGGAGAGAAGACTTCTTCCAGCCAAGGACCATGTAGAGCTCCCAGCACCCATGCTGAGCCAGAAAGGATGAGCCCGAGCACCAACCAGACAAGCAGGGGAAGAGGGGACCCAGGAGGGAGAGGAGCAGCAGGCTGTGGTTACCACTAACTGTGGGAGAGAGAGTGACAACAAAGAGGAAGATGATATCTTGCTCCCAAGAACTGCACACAGGGTTCTTCCCCATGTGACTTGGCATCTTGGGAGTCCATATCCAAGACCCCAGGGGATCTGGCTGATCTAGGAAGGTCCTAGCACAGGGAGAGAACTCTGGGTTGGGGTTGTAGGGAAACACTACACTCCTCCAGCCCAGTGTCAAGGCTCCTGGTCCTGAACACAGGTTGACTGAGCTCCAGAAGAAACAGGGGGGTTTACTCTCCCTAAATGGGTAACTGTCATTGTCTTGGAGGAAGTCTACCTGCTCATGCGGATTCAGAAGCCCTACTGCTCAGGAGGAAGACCTACTCAGCCCCACGGAGGAAATGCAGAAGTGGGGGCCAAGGATCAGACATAGGCTTACTGCCAAGGGACTAAAAGCAGATGTCATTATAGAACAGGACCTGGGTACTGCAGTGGAGGGTGAAAACGAGTGTCTCCTGAGTTTGTTTGGCCTACAGGGGGTCAGACACATCAAAGCTCTCAAGACCAAAATTTCATCCTGAGGGTCCCAAAGAAGAGGAAGACATTCCATTTACAGGGCAGGTGGTTAGTCAGGTGGGTATCTCCAAGGAGATACCGAGAACTCCTACGTAATCTTGGGGACACTGAGACAAAGCTCCCCTCTGGAAAGAGGGCAGCCAAGTGCTCTAGTTGGGTGTGGTGACACCAAGCTAAACTATTCTAAGGGTTTCTGTAAAGACAGAGACCGAGAGAATGAGACAGAGAAGGAGGGAATGAAGGATCTAAGACCACCACTTAGGCCACCCAGGAGACAGCAGCCAGCACCATGGCCTGCTGGCCGTGGCCGAGGTACTGGAAGGAGGCTGGGCCAAGCCACTGGGAATGAACCCTGCTTCAGGAAGGCGAGACTTCAGGGATGAAAGAAGGAGAACAAGGGGAAGGCAAGGATCCTCCTCTAAGACCACACTGAGAAAAATAATGAAGTCTTCAGATCTTGCCTACAGGTTTCAGGCAGTGTAGGAAGGAGATTAGATTTGCCAGCGGCAAAAACCCCTGAGGTCTGTCCTGTCCCAAATTATCTGGGCACATCTGCGGAGGCGGTGCATGAAGTGTTTGATTTATGGACCAAAGCATTTAATTGTGCGCAACGCTGCAGAGCGCTCTTTCTGTTCTATAACGGCATCTGGCCACATTCAAGACACTGGCTATTCATTTAGGTTGGTTCTAGAGCTAGGAAACCCAGCGGACCCATGATGGACATGTGGCAGTGATCAGGTGTAAAGTTTGCTGTCTTCTGGGAACATTTGAGATCTTGCTCCCAGCATATGTCGTCAGTTGTTCATTAGTGCAACGTAACCTAGTGTATCCTGGGAGGCCCCTGCTGCCTTCCTTCCTTAGAGCCCCAGCCAGCGACGATCACACCTGAGAGGTCTGTCGGCAAGTAGGAGAGGGAAGGCAGGAGAGCAAAGCAGCCTTGGTCTCCACCTGCGCCAGGGAAGGCCTCTTCTAAATGGGAGCCATTAGCTGACCAATCCAAGGGAGCCAGATAAAGATCCTGCATGAAGGGGTTGCCACATTGAACCAGACCTTGTTAAAGGCACTGCCTCTATTGTCACCAGATTGACTGAGGCTGTTCCATTAACCTTTTGGCGCCTGGAGTGGAGCCTGATATTCTGCCTAGTCTAGGGTTTGAATTAAAAAAAAAAAAAAAAATATATATATATATATATATATATATATATATATATATACATATATATATATATATTTGATTTCAGAGAGGAAGGGAGAGGGAGAGAGAGATAGAAACATCAATGATGAGAGAGAATCATTGATCAGCTGCATCCTGCATGCCCCCTATTGGGGATTGAGCCCACAAACTGGGCTCAAACAGTGACCTCTTGGTTCATAGATCACCGCTCAACCACTGAGACACATCAGCCAGGGCTAGGGTTTGAATTTTAACCCAAGATTATGGTATGTTTTGGGAGGTTTTGCCCTAGTCATGAGGGTGGGAGCTATCATTCTTACTTATTGTTATACTAGAGGCCCAGTGCACAAAAATTTGTGCTCTCGGGGGTGTCCCTCAGCCTAGCCTGTGCCCTCTTGCAGTCTGAGACCCCTCTTGCAGTCTGAGGCCAGCTGGGTGAGGGCCTGATGGCTGTTTGCAGGCTTGCCAAGCCCCTCAGTGGGGACCCTCACCCCATGGGGGTATAGTCAGCCTGGGTGAGAGGCTGAGGGCCATTTTCAGGCTGCCACAGCCCCTTCAGGGTTTGGGTCCCTACTGGGGTACCTGGCTGGAAACAGGTATCTGGGATTTATTTAACTTCTATAATTGAAACTTTGTAGCCTTGAGTAGAGCTCAAGGCCCACAGGGCCCTGGCTTCCTCCATTGCCCGGGACAACTCCAGCTCGGTGGCTGCCGCCATCTTAGTTGAGTTAATTTGCACATTTGCTCCTGATTGGTTGGTGGGCATGGTTTGTGGGCATGGCTTGTGGGTGTAATGGAGTGAGGGTTAATTTGCATATTACTCTTTTATTAGATTAGATCCCTAGCCCATGGCTGGGACATAGCCAGCTCTCCCCAAATGTTTGTGGATCAAACAATGAGACCATGTGACTAAAACTTCACACCCTCTTGGTATGAGGCTGCTGAAGAGACCCCAGAAGACCCATGAGAACAGTCACTCCAGGGACCAGCTTGCCAACCTGCTGTCCACCCTGGGAGAATCCAGAGCTTCTCCACCAGCGCCCCAACCTTTGCACCAGGAAATGGAAGAGCACCTGCCCCTGCTCCTTGAGAGAAGCAGGGTGGAAGGTGCTTAATCAGGGGTTAGAGTTCAGATGACCTTGGATGTGGCTGGGGAGAGCAAAGCCCTGGCAGTCTGCAGGGGAATGTAACCCCTTTCCATGGGGACCCAGAAATCTTGGTACGGATGACATACCATTGAGACTTGGGATGGGCTGCTGTCCAGACCACTCAGGCCTTTCAGCAGAGACTTTGAGTTTAGGTAGAGAGAGTGGTTTCTTAGTTGGAAAAAGAAGAAAGAAAGGGGTGCTGGGCCAGGTCTGTGGTTACTGATGGAAACCTGGAGAAGCGTGCAGGCTGCATCAGTCTTTCTTTCAACAGCTTCAGCGTCTGCTCTGGGCCAGGAGCTCAGCCTGGCCTCCCAGCTGAGGTGTGTGTCTGGAACCTTTCTTCCAGAAGGGGAGGAGACAACGCAGAGGTGTGACCTGGGGCATGGCGGGTGGGGGGCGGGCAGGGAGCCTAGATGTGAAAAGGAATGGGGCTCTCAGATAGTAACGCTTCTCCGTGTTCACCAAGGGTCTGCATGTGCACCTTGTATGGCTTATTCGATCCTCACTAGAGCCTCTGAGAGGCCATGATGGCTTCAATTTTCAGACATTGAGACAAGAGCCCAACCCAAGCCCGCCTCCACCAGACCCTGTGCCCTTATCATGGACTGGTTAGTATATATCTGATCTTTTCAATGTCCGGGTGTTTGCTTGATTCATTTCCTTTAGTTTTGCTTTTCTTTTTAATAAAGTCTAAGGTCAAATTCATAATGTGATGCTTAAATGAGGCAATACCTGACAGATACCGAGCATACTACCTGGCACATGGTAGGCACCCATCAAATGCAACCCCCTTCACTCTCCATTCTCCTGGAGGTGCCAGGCTGCCTGTCTCCATCGTGCTAATGAAAACAAGGGGCTCTGGCTTTGATCGTGCAGCCTTGAGTGGAGCACTAAGAGGAAGGCATTGAGAATGGAAGGTAGCATACGGGGTTGGAGGAGGGGGGTAGTGCTCAGTTTTCTGTCCTACAACCCCAGCTACCTTTGCTAGGGCCTTCTAGGACTCTGGACTTCGCTTCTGTAGTTATGGCATCGGGAAGGGGGCTCCCCCTTCACAAGGCCACAAGCTTACCCCTCACCTCCATGACCCTCTGAATCCAGGCAAGTCCTGGCCGGGAAAAGCTTGGAGACTGGGCCTAACCTCAGATCTGGGGCAGGATTTCTCTCCAGAAAGAACTTTGAATTACCCTCATGAATTCCTTTCTCAGCCAGTCTTAGAAACACATAACCCAAGCCTCTTGCAGGCATTTGATACCTCAGCCTGGCAGGGAGATGGTAGTGGCAGAGCTGCCAGGAGGTGACATAATAGTGGCAGGTTCAAGCCGGTTGGCAATGTCACAGCCATCTTTTGGCCTGAATGGAGTAAGAATAGGGGCTCATTCAACTAAAATTCTTTGGGGTGTCCAACACGTAGACAATTATCATGGGTCGTTGAGGATATGGTTCAGTTCCAAGGAGCTCATAGCCTACGTGCTTTAGCAAGAAGGCCAAGGTTGAGGCCCCAGGTGCCTCCCGGATAGACTGATTCCTTCTCTCTGCACAAGGAGAGTACTATGACTCATAGTGAGGGGCACAGGAGTACACGGGGATGTTCCAGGGTCTCATATACATAAACTTGCTTCAGGGGGCAAACAGGATGCCAAAATATTGCTGAGGGGATGGAAGAGCTCAAAAGTTCCCAGACAGGCCTCTGTCCATAGGCGTGGCCTTGGCATCAAGGGGCCCAGTCAAGGACAAGCAGAAAGGGGAGTTGGGGCAATCGGTCCATGGGAGGGACAGGAGACAGTGGGGTGGCGCGCACTTCCTTACCTTGGCAGTGCCCCTTCCTGACCATGATGTAGCCCTGATCACACTTGCAGTGGTAGGAGCCCTCTGTGTTGGTGCACCGCCCACCACGGCACACCTCTGGCTGCTCACACTCGTCTATGTCTGCAAACACACAGAAAAGGCCTGAGTTGGAGCCAGCCCTGCAAGGGGTCCTGGGACATTCCATTGAGAGGACAAGGACAAGGACACCCATGCTGAGGCCCAGGAGGGGAAGGCATCCTTGCTGTGCCATGATTGACAGGGGGCTTCTATGCCAGGTCTGAGACTGACCTAGCTAAGGACCCTGCAAACTCTCAAGCTCCTTTCTCCGAGGGAGGCTACTTCTCCGGCCCGTGGGGACCCCATAGCTATCTCCTCACCACAATGCAAGGGCTGGCCTTGAGGTCAGATGGCCGTAGGGCATGATCTGAGGAAGCCAACAGTCCCCCTGCTGACCCCAATATATCCCCTGTATCGATCTGGTTCTAGAATTCTTACAGCCTCCTTAAAGGTTAGAGATTAAGCAGCAAGTGAGAGACAACATGTTGGGCAGCTGAGGAACTATCCATGAGGTTTATTCCATTGTCCCAAAGCAGACTAGTACCCATGATGGCTCAAAAGCCCAATCTTGGTCACGCCACTCCCTTGCTTAACCTCTACCAAGGTTCCCCACTGCGCAGACTGGCCTCAGTTTTGCTGTATTTACCGAACTCCGTTAGTTTGGTTTCTAAGCCTTAGTTCACACAAATGCTTCTGCTTGGTTTGATGGCCAGCAGAGACTGGTTCAATTGATCAAATCTATGTTGCTGTGGCCCCATCCCATTCCCTGCCCCACATTCAAATTAATGGAGGACTCACCTTTGCCCCCACCCCCAGCCCTGGTTCAAACCCTTCACAGAGTCCTTGTGCAAATTACATGATAATCCAGGTGAAGAGTTTAGCTCAGTGCCTGCCTGGCACAAGGTAGGCACTGAAGAAATGTTAGCTATTATTATTATAGCATTAAACCTAACTCATAAAACCCAAGCTCCTCGGCCTGGCAGGTAAGGTGTCTCATGCACTGCCCCTGCCTCCCATACACCTCCCAGCCTCAGCCACACAGGACTTGCTTCTGAGCTTCTGCGCATGCTGAGTCCTGGCCTGCAGTGGCTTGCAGCCCACCGGCTTGGTTGTCTCCTGCTCATCTCTCAGGTGAGTCTGACTTCTCCCCTCTGACCCACATGCCCCTTGCCAGGGTTCCCTCAGGACTCAGCCCCTAACAGTAACTGCTCATTTACTTGATTTTTTTTCTCCCTAAATACCAAGAATATGCTTTATTATCCTTGTGACCACCAGTGCCCAGCACAGAACCCCAAAAGTGCATATTGCATGAAGGGAATGATAATCATTTGCTCGTGGACAGTGTTTTCCTCTGAGCAGTACTTCATAACACTTCAGTGCGCAATGGAGGCACAGCAGAAGGTGTAAAATGCATGCTCTCAGGCCCACATCTGGAGATGCTGACCCGCACTGGGTGGGCCCAGGAACTGGTATTTTAGTAACTGTCCAGGCAATTCCAAAATAGCTGGGTCTCACTTTAAAAGCTCTAACCCCAATGCAAGAGAAGAGTGAGCTCAGCGGCAGAGCCCCTGTGGGAACTTGATGAAGAACCCACAAACTGCGGGAGCCAGGATGACGGTGATGGATGAGGCTGGGAGTGGAAAAAGCCCAGCTCTTAACACACATACGAGTACAAGGGTGGACTCCAGAGGAGTCAGACACGCCACAGAGGGCGAGACTATAATGAAAGAACGTGTAGGAGAATAGCTTGGTGACTTAAGGGTGGGGAAGGACTTCCTAAGCCCCAAAAGCATAAAAATGAGACAAAACGGTGAATTCCAATACATCAGAATTAAGGATTTCTGTTTTGTTTTGCTTTCTTCTGGTAATTTTTGTTTTTAAAAAGGGTGTGTGAGCCCTAGCCGGTTTGGCTCAGTGGATAGAACGTTGGCTGCAGACGGAAGGGTTCTTTCTGGATTTGTTTCCAGTCAAGGGCATATGTCTGGGTTGCAGGCTCCATCCCCAGTGAGGGGCGCACAGGAGGCAGCCGATCAATGATTCTCTCTTATCCTTAATGTTTCTATCTCTTTCTCCCTTTTCCTTCCTCTCTGAAATCAATGAAAAAAATATATTTTTAAAAAGGGTGTGTGAATAAGGACAATGGACAGAGGGCAAAATGGGAGAGTTGCAGTATCTAAACCCAGGCAAGTACCTGGAATATATAAAAAACTCCAAAAGAGTCACAAGAAAAACCAGCAACCACCACTGGAAAACTGAGCGAAAGACAGGAACCAGCCATTTCCGGGTAAGGAAACCCAAAGGCTAACCTACGGAGAGATCTCATACTTATTAGTAAAGCAACTTATTTTAAGTATTTAATAGTCAAATCATTTATATTAATCAATTATATTTATATTATTTGAATTTTAGAAATTGCACATTAATGAAATAATTCATAAAGTAAATAATTACAATAATGACATATTGTTTTCTGAGACTGGTAACATTTGGAAGTGTTCTCCTGGGTAAGGCCTCCTTAAGTGGCAGCCAGACCTCCCTGGGAGACAGCTGACCTTGAGCTCCTTCCTCTCTCCCAGCTGTCAGGTCTGGCAGAGACATCCTGGACACCCAGCCTGGCACACAGCAGAACCCCTTATCCGGGCCAGTCCTGGTGACACCATTCCCTGCTGCAGCCAGCACCCGGGGCTGGACCTGCCGAGAGCAGTACCTCTGGCCCACAACACCTGCCAAGGCTGTGAACCCTAGAGACGCCCCTTGCCCCAGCCTCTCCCCTTGCAAACTCCAGTTGTTGGATGCCTGGGTCACTTCCCTGAAAGCCAGCTGACCACATCGCCACCCTCTGCTTTCAGAGCCTGTGGGACAGCACCCAAGCACTTCAGCCTTCCTCTCCCTGGGCCCCCACACTCTGGGCTTCAGCCACAGCTCCCTGCGCCCTTGGGCATGCTGCTGCTTTTCCGATTCTGACCTCTCAAGTCCGGTGTAGGGGGAGTCGGCTTTCTCCCAGGTCCCGCTCACAGCCCTGGTCTTGGTTCCCTGGGCCCCACACTCCCACACTGCAGAGCTGAATGCTGACAATGCCTGGATCCCCTCCCACTTCAGCTCTCTGTGGGGTCCTGTGCCCATCCCAAGGGCAAGGGCTTACCTTGGCATTCCTGTGTGGTCCCTGAGGTGGCCGGTGTGTAGCCAGGATAGCAGAGGCAGGAGTAGGAGCCCACGTGGTTAACACAGCGCCCTTTTCCCATGCAGGGATCCCTCAGACACTCATTGTCATCTGAGTAGAGGAAGGAAGGGAGGGAGCTCAGTGGAGCCTTTCTTTCTTTTATTGTCTAAATATAAAGTTTTGCATATGTCTCCTTTTCCCCTGATTGACCCGCCCCCCCCCCAACCATTCTCGCCCCGCCCCAGGCAAGTGCCCACTGCCCCACTGTCTGTGTCCATTGGTTATGCTAATATGCATGCATATATTCCTTTGGTTGCTCTCTAACCCCCCATCTCCACTGCCATTTGTCTCAGGATCTATTTTTGTTCATAAAATTATGTTGGTCATTATATCCCACATATGAGTGAGATCATGTGATATTTATCTTTCTCCGACGGACTTATTTCGCTTAACATAATGCTCTCTAGTTTCATCCACGCTGTTGCATATGTCAAAATTTCCTTCCTTTTCACAGCAGCATAGTATTCCATTGTGTAGATGTACCACAGTTTTCTAATCCACTTATCTGTTGATGGGCACTTAGGCTGTTTCCAAATCTTAGCTATGGTGAATTGGCCTGTTATGAACATAGGGGTGCATATATCCTTTCTAATCAGTGTTTCTAGGGGAGCCTTTCTTTGGGCCTGTGCTAGCAACCTGCCCATGTGAAGGGCTGGACAGGGGATCGTGCTATGGGGCAAGAAAAGGGTGAGGGAGCAGAGGAGGCTGGAGAGATGAAATATCTCTACGGCTGGGAGCCATGAAGTCAGCCCATTGGGCCCACTCAGGTGCCAAGGGCCTGGAGTGGCTGCCCTACACCTCCTCCCTGTCCCATGGCTCCCTCCCCCAGTGGCCCTGTGATCACCTCCTTTCCCCTTCAAGGCACATGGATGAGTCCCCTTTGTATAATAATATTAGGGGGTGGCAGGGGGCGGTCAGGCCAACACTTGATGATTTGTCTTGGCCCCCAAACCCTTCTATCAAGGAGGACCTTGGTGGAGACATTTACGAAGACAGACCTTGGTCTACCCTGCAGGCAGTCAGATGGCCAGTTTGAGGGGTGAGCTGAACTCAGAGCTGAGGGCTCCAGGCACCTGTCTGGGGCCCTGGGGTGGCTTCCCACACTCCTGGAGTCCTGGAGACTCGTCAGATGCTGCTCCTAGAGATTGGTCTCCCCAAGATTAAAGTCAGCTTTGTCCACAGGGTCTATGTTCCTCCTCAACCCACCAACCACACAGCACTGCTTGGGCCTTCTGCTGCCTGGACAGCTGACTCTGGCCCCTAGCACCTGCTGCTATCCACCCAGACGCTGAGTGAGCCCAGGCTCCCACATGAATACCTGTGCAGTGGGTCTGGCTGGGGTGCAGCCGGTAGCCGGGGCTGCAGATGCATCTGTATCCATCTGGGAGGTTCACACAGGTCCCGGGGCCACAAATGTTGGTGGCTCCAGCGGCACATCTGTCAATATCTGTAGGAGACAGAGCAAAGCCGAAGTTATGGGGTCACAGGGGCGGGGCCAAGGCAGTGGAGCAGAGTGGGAAGAGTGTGGGGTCAGGGTACCTTGGCCTCAAAGGACCCACAGAAACCTCATCTCAGCCTTAGTTGGGCCCTCCCACATCCACAAGGCCTGTGCAAGCTGCCCTCCGCACCTGCTCCCAGGGCCTGAGCCCCACCAGGACGGAGCTCTCAGTGCTTCGCTCCGACCGAGATCAAGCAGATGCCAGTGGCCCATGTCCCGGCAGGGCCTGCCACTGAGGTCTCCAGCCTAACCTTACCCTGAATACAGGCGCAGCTCTCACAACAGTGCCCAGCGATTCCCTTCCCCGGCAAGTCCTTCCCAGTGTCCCCTAGACAGACAGACAGGCTGACAGATTTGGTGAGCAGGGTGCTGGGAAGAACTGCCAGGGCCAGGTGGGGTGTGATCCAAGCCATCTCAGAAACACCACTCATCCTGCCACGCCGCCGCTCAGCAGGATGGGAAGGGAGGCACAGGGGCCCTTAGAAACCCGCTGAAACCATGCAAACAAGGACGCCGTGGGTGGTGTCATGGGTGGAAAGTGTGGAGACAGGTGCTGAATTCAGAAACAGTTTGGAGACGCACCAGGACTCAGGGCTGAGGCTCATCGAGAGCAGAGACCCTCGCCTTTCTGAGCTGTGTCCTTAATACCAGAAAAGTTCCCGGCTCTCGGCACATGCGGAATGACAAAGCACTGACAGGATGAACGATGCTTTCAGCCTCTGTGTCCGCCCGGATGCCCGGCCCCAACGGAAGGGGTTGGGATGTGGCCTGTGATGGCGCACAGTGGGGCTTCACAGTGTTTGCTAAACTGGACTGAACTGAACGTTCACACTGGCCTATTGGCAAGGCTACCCTGTCGCTCGCCTGGCTTCAAGTGTCAGCCTCAGGACTCACGTGGACCCCCAGCCAGATTCCGAATGTCCTCCCAGAGGGTGAGGTTGGGGGATGACAGAGAAGATGGGGGATCAGGCACAAGGCTTTGGTGGTGGTTGGGGGATCCTGTCCCCCTTAGAGCTATCGCTGAGCCCGGCCTGGCCCCTCCTGCCCTTCCCCTCTGCCTCCAGGCCCATTTACTTTATCAGAGACTCAGACTCGTGAGCTGAGCCCCTTCTCCCAGCTCATCTTGCTATTGGATGGAGGGGGGATGGCGAGGAGCAGTGCACTGAACCCCGAGGAGAGAGGGTCTGGGAGGGGCCACGATGTGCCCTGGTTCAAGCCCATGAAGACAAACCCCGACTCCACCCCACATTTTCTGGACTTTTCCATCAGGCGGCGGGGTCTCCCCCCTTGGCCAGGGGAAATCCAGAAAGACCAGCCTCCACCAAGATGGCCTCAGTCTGTGAAATTAAGGACTCAGCAAACCTGGACACGTGTGAGGGTGCACATGAGAGCACACGTGAGCTCACACGTGTGCAGGGAGCAGCAGGTAACACTGGCCTTGCTTCTCTTGAGCCAAGTCTCCAAACAATGAGCCTTGAGGAGGGCACATTTCAGGGCAAGGTGGATTGCCAGGAATCTCCCTGCCCCGCGCCCCCTCACCACTGTAGCCGAGGTGGAGGGGGAGCACAGGCTCCCGATAGTTAAACAACCTTGAGAACCCGACCTTCCCGAAAGCCACCCCCTCATGGGCTGGAGGCTGCCCACTGCCAGGACACTCAGATGACTCAGAGTCAACAGCCTGGAAGAGCCAGGCTTCCAGAGGCTCCCTATCCTCCAGAGGCCCCTGGATTCTCCCGGAAGAGCTCTGAGTGAGACCCTCCCCCAAGGTGTCCCTTCTCTTTCCCCTTCCTGGCTGGACCCGTGCACCAAACGCCAGATGGGACTCCTGTGCCCACTAGGGCCCCTGTGGTCCCGTGAGATGAGCCGGGGCTGAGCTTGGGGGTGCAGACGGTGCGTTCATTTGGTGGAGAGGCCCTGAGTCGGCTCTGGGCAGTCACACCTACACCTCACAGTGCTGGCTGCAGGTACCTGGGGGGCCCAGGGTCACTTGCTCTTCTTCCTGGGTCTCTAGACTCCCCTGTCCAGGCAGTGGTGGCGTTGGTCTTCCTGTGGCATCTCCTGCAGGAGGCAGGGGAGAGGGGGAGCAGGTGGGCACAGCCTCTTGGCCAGCCGCCTTCCCACCTGGGACAGTGCTCCCTCCAGGTTACTGGCAGTTGCCTAGGCTCCTCTCTGCTTTCCAACTCCAAGAGCAAGGGGTGGAGCCTAGGGCGGGTCACCCCTCACCTCCTAGCCTCCTAGCCTCCTGAGGCCTGACCAGGCCCCAAATAGAGTTAGAGAGTCTGAGAGCTCATCGGGTCTTAGAGCCCGTCCAGTCTCACACTCCATTTCACAGGCAAGGAGACTGAGCTTGCAGAAAGAGTCACTTATCCAGGGCCACGTGGCTTCCTGGTCACAGAGCCAAAGCCGGTCTCCTGGCTCCCACGCCAGCGCTCTTCTCCTGTTTACAAAGCTCTCTACAGCTCACAGAGCTCTGCCATGAACATCTACATCTCATGGGCCTTGGCAGGCAGCAGGGCAGGCGTTCGTATCTGTTTTATAGTGAGGAAGCAGGGGGGCAGCTTTCTGACTTCGGAACAGTGCCCTGTCCCCAACCCCGGCTTCTTAGGTATATGGAGCTAAACCCTGGAAAAGCATTCACATGTCACGTTGTCATCCATGACCCCTCTGATTTGAGCCCCATGTATCCGCTCACATGTACTAACTCCACTACTGGATGAAGGTCTTTCCTTCCCTCCCTTCTTTGTGAGCTGGGAGCCAATAGGAGGAGGGACTCACCTGGGACCCAGGCAGGCACTTGGGTAACACTGGCTGTGACCTGCACAGAAATAAGAGAATGTTTCTCTTGGTTCGGCTGTCACTCCCGTGACTCACTCCCTTCTCCCAGGCTTCCCATCCAACTCACTCACTCACTTTTCGTTCATTCCCAGTATTAAGTTCTTACTACATGCTGGGCATTTTGCTAGGCACTTTATGTCCACACCTTATTAATCTCAACTATCGTGTATCACAGTAGATTGTAATGATTAAATGTATGACATGTGCCAGCTTCGTGTCATCTCGGCAAGTATCATATCAATGCTGTGATCTCAGAGACAGCAGCAGAAGCTCCAGGGGTTAACTAGCCTACCCGGTGTCACAGGGCCAGTGTGGTGAAGTGGGATCCTAGGCCAGGAATCCCTCACCATAGCCCACGGGCAGAGGTAGACAAGCCATGGGGAACCAGGAGGAGAGATGGCAGAGGAGGACAGAGGGCCAGGAGCATGGCTCAGGACTGTGAGGACATGGAAGGGAACTTTAGTCTGGGAAGACAACATGTGGTTCTCCAGGGAGAGAAGAAGATCAGTAGAAAAAGTGTTTGGGTCAGTGGTTGAGCATCGACCTATGAACCAGGAGGTCACAGCTCCATTCCTGGTCAGGATCAATGATTCTCTCTCATCATTGATGTTTCTATCTCTCCTTTCCTCTCTGAAATCAATAAAAATGTTTTAAAAAAATAAGTAAAAAGTGTTTGGAGACAGTCAGGTATGCAGGTTGGAGGGGCAGGGGACAGGGAAGGGACTGGCAGACTGGCGAGGGAAGCAGCAGATTCATTCTTCTGGAATGGTTTTCTAGGAGGGTGCTCAGTTCTTACAGGGGACTGCTGGGCATGGGGAAGGGGGTGGGATCCCCGATTCTCAATGAAGTGGTTTGAGGCTATCCACAACTCTGCTTCTACTTCCCAGGAGCCACCCACAGAAGAGACCTTGACATTTAAGTAAACCAAATCTGAAATTAATATAGAATCAGTTCTAGACCTCATCTGCTTGAGTGACAGCCAGAATTAACATGCCTACTTCCTTTCTGAAGGGGGCCCCAGACCAGGCCGTGAAGAAGCAGCGAAGCTACTTGATAAAACAGCTATTACTACTTCCTTTAGGATAAAATGGTCCTCGGATCAACCCTCCACTTCAGCCTCTCTCCAAGCAAAATCCTGCATATTCTCTGTCCTTCTCCCTTTCTTCCCTCATAGGACACTGCCCCATGGCCTTGGTGGCTACCAGGTCCCCCTCTGCCACACTTGCCCAATTCCCTGGTGAGAAGACCACTTACCTGGCCAGCCTGAGAGTCACCTGGGAAGGAAATGTGAGAACATGAGCTTAGGGAGGGTAGTCTGGCCGCCTTCTCCCCTCCACCCATGGCCAGGGCTGGTTCCATCTGTGACCTCCTGACCTTGTCCCCAGAGGTCAGCAGTGGAGAGAGCTCAGACTCTTATGCCTGCCTCTGCCCCTCCTGTCCCACTGGGACTGGCCACCACAGACCCAGAATCCCAGATCTGGAGAGTCTACAAGGTGTGTTACTTGGTGAGAGGAAACCTCCTAGTTTCCTCCAAGGCCTCCTGTGATGAGGGTCCCACCCCACCTGGGCCAGTCCACCATGTGGTCCTAGCTATGACCCTCCTCCCTCCCAAGCCTGCCAGTCACACCAGGGCACTCTGCCCCTCCCTCTCACCAGGGGAACAGTTCTAGGGAGGAGAGGAGTTGCTCCTCCTTTAGTGAGGGTCCAGTTCCCATGATGACTAGGGCTCTGTCCTGACTTCCCTCTCTGTCTGCTACAGATTCCTGGAGAAATTCTGGCCGTCACATAGTTCTCCTGGTCCTAATATAACTTGGCCTCCTGAACTCTGTGTTACCAGTATGGGCATGCCTTCTGCCTGGTTTCCCAGAGCACCTGCCAGGGGTGCCTCAAGCCCAGTCTCCTCCCAGCCCCTTGCCTCCTGGGCTCAAGGCAGTTGAGTTGGGGTTCGTGCTCTGACTCTGAGGCTAGGGTTGGGGATCAAGAGCACCCAGACTCCCCAAGATCTACCCATTAGCTCTTCAGGCCTTGAAGCCAGCGCCAGCCTCAGAAGCTGCATGGCCAGGGGCAGGGGATGGAAAGACTAAGGAGCTGGGCTGCTGTTGACCTCTCCCACCTCCACCAGCAACTCCCTGGGATGTGGGCACCTCTTGACCCGATAGTGGAGAGGAAGAGGGTGAGGCCTTCCTGTCACACCAGGCCAGGAGAGCAGGGCCCAGGGCTAGGTGCTGCTGCTCCAAAGTGCCTTTCCCAAGACTCCAGAGATGGATGCCACGCACCCAGGATAATCTCCCGGTGGCTCTTTGAGGTGCTGTAATCCAAGGGGAAGGGGAACCCCTCAGGCATCTCCCCCAACCCAGATACCCTTGTCAGGAATGGTCCCGGCCTCTATCCAGGCGCTGGTGGCTGCCCGGAGTGGCTGCCTCTCCGCTGGTCTGGACAGGGTCCCACTGGTCTTCTGCCCTTGCTCCCTCGAGGGCCTGGCCAGTTCCTCCTCCTCGGCTTTCCTCATGGTCAGACGGATGTCTGAGCTCGAGTAGGTGTAGCCATGGCCGGCGGGGCAGATCTCACTGAAGGCCTCTACCAGGTCAATGGTCAGAGACACACTGAAGAGGCTGTTCCTGCAGGGACCCAGGGTCCTCCCTCCCCTCCCTTTGGGAGACAAGGCTACTGCAGCAGCAAGGAGGAAGGGGCCCAGGTTGGGTTAAGGAGTTGAGCAGGAAGGCCTTCTGGTTTAAGGTTAGGTCCAGGTGGGGGAAAATGGCTACTGCTTATAGGAATCTTGAGAGGAGGGCCAGAGGGTTACCTGTGCCAGGCAGGGGGCATTTCTCACACTTGTTGCCCCATGCTTTGCCCACTCGGCTGCAGCAGCATATCTGCTTGGTGATCCTCTGGGTCAGAGGCAGGGTGCAGGTGCCTGGCCCCAGGGACCGGTAGCACAGCCCCTGCTGCATGGAGACAGCCTTGTCCGCTGAAACAGACATAGCAGGTGGGGATGGGCCCATGGCCAGGGGGAGAGAAAGCACAGGCAAGCGGGCAGATGATGGAGGAGTGGCTGGCCGTGCCCTTGGATTGGCCCGGCCTGCGTCACAGTCTGGGAGCTTGGGGCCCTGAAAATGCTCACAAGAATGTTAGGAGGAATAGCTGCAGTGGAATGCTTCAGCACCTCCTCACGTTACCTGTTTGAGGGGACCCTGACTCCTGCCCACACGGAGAACCTGTTTACAAGTGCTGAGTTACAAGTGTTTACCGAAGCCCAACATCGGCCTGGGGTTGAGTGGGGAGCAGTGTGCTCTGAGGGCCACAGTCTCCTTGGCGAGATGAGATGAGGTGAGGACCAAAGGCCTGATGGGGAGCTTTCAGGGCAGAGACACTGTCCTCGTTGTAGCCAGGCACCCTGCACAGCGTCTGATGGATTATGGATGGCTAGCTCCATGAATCAATCTGGTGGACCACAGTGAGGGTGAGCTAGGCTGGGTTTCAATAATAACAATGCCACTACCATTGTCCCCTTGCTTGTACTTTAAACAAATATTTTTATTGACTTCAGAGAGGAAGGGAGAGGGAGAGATACAAACATCAATGATCAGAGAGAATCATCGATCAGTCGCCTCCTGCACACCTCCCACAGGGGATCGAGCCCATAACCCGGGCATGTGCCCTGACCAACAATCAAACCATGCCCTCCTGGTTCATAGGTTGATACCCAACCACTGAGTCACACCGGCCAGGCTCCTTGATTTTACTTTGACAGTAAATATTATAGACTTTTCTCTTATAAATTACCTCAAAGGAAGATGAGGAGGCCATGCCTCATTGGAAGAGATTGTAATCTTCAGAGGGATGGATGAAGGGAAGGGGTGGGGTGAAGAGGGCAACACTCGGAGTTGAGGAATTCATGATTCTGGGAGCCCTGGTCAGGACTCTACAGCCAGGTTCAACTCCCTGCCCCACCATGAGCTACTTGACTTCCTGGGTCTTATCTCCTCTATACTAAGGGCGATGGGTAGGGGATGCGTGTATTTCTGTCTCTCCCTCATACTCTGGTAACAGCATCCTGGTGTTCCTGGGAGATCCACCTTTTATTCCCTCAGTCTTGGTCCCTCACTTCCTGGTTGAAGGAGTATAGACTCCTCCCAAAGACTCCTGACCAATAAACCTTCTTCACAGTGACATATGAGAAAGGGTCCTGTCAAAGGTCATGTGCTATACTCATGTCAGCTATTAGTCTGTCCATGAGCCAGGGTCTCCAGGTTCAGTCTCTGCCTCCAGCAGCCACTTTCCTGAGGCTACTGTAGGGAAGGGCTTGGTCCCTTCGAGGTGACACAGCTAGAAATATCAGGATATCAGGAGGCTTCCCAGCCCGGAGGGCCCTTGTAGCTGTTCTACTAGCCCTGGTCAGGTGCCAGGAAGGAGGGCAAAGCTCAGAAATGAAGGGAAGAGAAACTTAGCCTTCCCCCTGCCCCTCTTCATGGATATGCGTCATCTATGGAGGCCGGATGGGATAACATTAAGGAAGGGAGAGGGAGAACACTCTGCTTCCCTGCATTAAGGTTCTCTTTCTGGCACTAATATGTCACCTCCGACATTAAATACACCTGCTCAATAAAAGTGCGGGTGGGGTGGGGGGAGAGGAGAAGAGCTATATGCCCCTCAAGGCCTTGGTTGCCTGTCTCTGTCAACCATGAGGTCTTCTGAGAGCGGCCTGACACACCCTCCCCACCCTTGGGCCCATCGTTCCCTGGGTGTCCCCTCTCAAGGCTTTGACTGTCTCCTCTCCCTGTGGAGACACACACTGGGCTGAGTCTTCCCTTCACAAGGCACTCCCTCTGGGTGGCGCTGGAGTCTGTTCATTCTGTTGTCTCCTCCAACCCAGTGTCTGGCCGCTGGCAGACTGAGGGCTTAGCCAGCTACAGGGAGCTCTGCGGAGCGGGGTGGCCGACCTGACCCGGGCTGTCACTTGGCAGAGGCCAGTCAGTACTGGTTTTATTCAGCTCTGGTCAGGCCTCCCTGCCCCAGGAAAGCCCCGTCTGGACCGTGGCGTCAGCTCTGCCATCTGAGAGGGATTGTCAGCCTGGGCTTCTTCCCGTTGGAAACCACAGAGGTCACTGAAAACAGCTGCCCGGGTGTACACGCACGCACACATGGACATGATGCCAATATGACTCGTGACACATATGTGTTCACGGATGCAGAGACACATGCAGAACCAAGGGGACCACAGGGCTGTGGAAAGGCCTGGGGCTGGCAGCAGTGGCATTCATGCTGCAGACAGGCCCCTTCAGAAAGGTCTGCTGCTAAGCTCAGGCGCCGAAGAGGCAGCCTCTGCTCAGCCAGTGTTAGAACAGAGGCAACACACATCCCCCAAAGTAAATGAGGCCAAAGACGGAACAGAAATGATTAGAGAGGAAAAAAAAGATTAGAAAACCCCAAACTGCAAAGTCCCAAGAAATGCCTAAAGCGGAAGTCAAGTAGCAGCTGTCTGTCCCAGCAGGAGGGGACGGGCCCGTTTTTGTATGCTGGGCCCAATTCCAGGTTGAGTAGCCGCCACTGGGCCTTGGGAAGGGGCCTGGTGGAAACTTCTGCTCTGGGCCTGGCTCATGAGCCCCACCCCTGGGTCCCATCTTGCCGCCCAGTGCCCCCACCCTGTTCCCCACCCGCACTCACACACACAGCGGCTCCTCGAGGGATCCAGCATGAGGCCGGGCCTGCAGGTGCACCGGTAGCTGCCCCTGGTGTTCACGCACTCCGAGTCCCTGCACAGGCTCAGGGTCAGGCACTCGTTGATATCTGCAGGGTTGGAGGAGAGGACCATGGACCCGCCCCATGAGGCCTGGTGGAGGGAAGGGCTGGGGCAGAGATCGCCAAATACTTTCTCCAAGTAAAGGGACAACAATAAGAGAGCTGCCCTTTATTAAGTTGCTCCCTCTCTCTGTGCCTCACTTTCCCATCTGTAAAATGGGGTTAATGAGAGTAACTATCAGATAGTCTCCAAGAGGAGGACAAAACAAACTAAAAATGGCAAATCACTTGATCCTGTAGCTGGTAATAGTGATCATAACATCAAGAGCTAATGTTTACTGAGCGCCCCTTCTGTGCCTTACAGGTGACACCTCATTTAATTTCACAAACAATCTCAACCAAATAGGTCCACGTGTCCTCATTTTATAGGTGGGGGAACGGAGGCTCTGGGAATAACTTGCCCAGATCCACTCAGCTTGTACGTGACATGCTGGGGTGCAAACAGGGGACGCGGATAAGGGGGCAGCTGGGGCTGGAGGGTGGATTCGGGGCGTCCCGCTCCCTCCTGTTCAGCTAGCCTTGAGAGACAGGTAGCTGCCCCTGGTGTTCACGCACTCCGAGTCCCTGCACAGGCCCAGGCCCGAGTCTGGGGAACAGGCACACAGGGAGCTGCAGGAGGGTGGTACCGATGGGGGGGCTGGGGGTGGGGGAGGGAGAAGGCAGGTGCTGTGCCCTCGGTTAGGTGTCTGTCTCCACCGGGGGCAGCAGCCATGTCTAAGCCATCCCTGTGTCCTAGCGCCTGGCACAATGCATGCAGCTCAGAGTAAACACCCCAAAATTACCCTGAGGGAGTAGGAGGGAAGGATGGAGAGAGTGCAGAAGTGGGTGCAGAGTAGGGGGTGGTCCCTTTGCAGACATGGAGACCACCACCCCAGACTCAGGAAGGGGGAGGTTTCAGGGGCAGGGCCTCCTGGGGAGGACCCCTGAGCATCCTGAACCCCCGGGGCTCAGTGGCTGGAGAGCAGAGCTCACCTGAGATTCTGGAAATAACTTCACCTTCCAGGACTGGGAAACACTGGACAACAGTTTAGGTATGAACGGCCTTACTGTACCCTCCAAGGGCAAAACTACAGACACCTCTCCACACCACTATCCACCAGGCCCTCCACCCACTGCCCCTGAGGGAGGCGGACCCTGAGCTGAGCTGGGCTGGGTCAGACGTCTGCCCTTTTGCCTTGTGCAAGCACCTTTTCTTATCCACAGGCCAGAAATCGCCTCTGGGGCCTGGCATCCCACAGGCAGTTAGCCCAGCCACCCCCCTGAGGCAGCCTCCAGGGGGAAGGTACCTAGGAGGCCACCTAGGTCAAGCCCTGGTCTCTAACCCAGCTTCACCCAAAGTAGCCAGACAGACAGCGGTACGTCCAAGGCAGCCTCCCCTTTGGGAAGCTTAGCTCCTCGCTGACCTCCGCCAGGCCCAGAAGCCTCTCCTGGCTGAAAGGCCCGCTCCTGCCATACCCATTGCCAGGCCTGCAGCCGACAGGGCTCCTCACTCAGAGCCTGAGCTGCTGAGTGGCAGCTGCCTCCCTGGTGAAGCCTCTGGACCCCTCAGTCCCAGTCCCACTGCCCACCCCACTGGGACCCCCTGCAGAAGCTATAGCTGAGCCCCCCTCCCACACTCTGTCCCAAGGGGCCCCTGGGCCTTGCTGCTCTGACGCTTTCTAATGCAGAGCACCCTGGGCCTCAGCTGGCCTTACAGAGCCTGTCAGCTAGGCCAGCCCAGCAAGGCTAGGGGCTGTGCTTTACGGTCCCCTGTCCTCCATCTGTGCCTCCTCTCCACCCCTACCCTCTACTCCCCACCCCTCCCCGCCATGGGCTTGTTGGGCAAAGTCCACACAGGACTCTGCTAACTCAGGCTGACCTGGTCTCCCACCCTGGAGTCCAAAGTCCTCCCATCCAGGGAGGTCAGCACAGGAGGCAAGCGGATGTTGGGGAAGTGGGGCACCCTCAGATATGGCATCACACATTCCTAGAGAGGCACCTGGCCCAGGTCTGGGAGAGGGTGGGCAAAGATGGGGAGGAAGGGATGGGCTTGGCTGCAGGTCCTTTCTCAGGTTGATCTATCCCATCCCCTGACTTCCTTAGGCCTCTGGAACCAGCAAACCCGAAAGCTTCTCCAAGCTGGGGTCTAGAGTTCCCCAGGGGAGACCACACAGGCAGTGCCCACCGACGATGCAGGGCGGGTAGAGGTGTTCCTGCATCATCAGGCCTCCATCACTTCCCTTCCCCAAGCCCAGCCGTGGCCCTGGTCATCCTTACCTTGGCAGTGAGTAAGGTTTAGTCTCTTGTACCCCTGGGGACACTCCAGCTGGCCATTTTCAATCACTGGAGAGGCTGAGGAGTGAAGGCACAGACAGGTCTCAATGAGGGCCCTTGGGTTCCTTTGTCAGCCACGCTGGGAAGTGGGGTGCAGTCTGGATGTCCAGCTGTGTCTCCTTAGCTAAAATCCCTGCCCTGACTGCCACCAGGCTACTCTCTGCCCGCCTTGCTCTTAATGAAAATGATACTAAGTCACTATATGTTTTGCATATGACTATATTACATACCATATATATTACTCTATCAATGTAGTACAATATCACATATGACTGAACACGCTTATTACTTTTTTTTACAATTTTTGTTTCGAAGTAATTCTAGGTTTGCAGGAAGTTGCAAAAAAAACAGTCCCTGAGTATCCATCACGTTGCATCTTACATAACTATAGTTGTTTTACTGATGTTTTTAAAAAATATTTTTATTGATTTTTAGAGAGAGGAGAAGAAGGGGAGAGAGAAAGAGAGAGAGAGAGAGAGAGGGAGGGAGAGAGAGAGAGACATCCATGTGAGAGAGAAACATTGATCAGCTGCTTCCTGCATGCCCCCTACCGGAGAACGAATCCAAAATCCACGCATGTACCCAGACCAGGAACCAACCAACAACCTTTCAGTGACGGGACAACACCTAACCACTGAGCCACACCCACCAGGCTGTTCCACTATTTCCTGAACATCTGGATACAATGCACACCCCAACTAAAATCCGTCTATTTGGATACTTGGTTTAGCTGACAAAGTCTCCTAGATCAAGAAGGAAGAAACGCATTAGTGATTGCACTTATAAAACCATGACATTTATTTTTCACTCACATCTACCAATCGTGTGATGCCGTTGAAATCTGGCTAGTAAAATTCCATCTTCTTGTAGGCAGGTCAGTTACTTGTTCTTACAAATTAAATTCTAAGTTAGAAAATTCCAGCTTTCAAGCTTTTCAAGTGTGCAAATGGAGATGGTTTACAGCATCCCATACTAAGGAAATAATTCTCAGCGTCTCAGTGTTGGTACATCCCTTGCCTTGATTTCACAACATTCCCCTTTACTTTATGGAGAAATTAAAAACTTTTTTAAATTAAAGAAACATACAGGAAAAAGTCTCCATTACCTTGGAGGGACGGACTAGCATGCCGACCTTGCTGAAGAGCTTTAGTGGGGAAGCATAGTACTGACAGCCATCTGTCATCATAGAAAAAGGCAGCAAATATAGAATATCCATCTTTTTGTTTTTTAATTCCTGTCATTAGCTGCTATCTCTGGGCACATTATATACTCAAGGCAAGGTCAGAAGAACTAATTAGATGCTGGATAAATTTGCCACAATGTATATAACTATACATATATTTTAAAATATATTTTATTGATTTTTTTTACAGAGAGGAAGGGAGAGGGATAGAGAGTTAGAAACATTGATGAGAGAGAAATCGATCAGTTGCCTCCTGCACACCTCCTACTGGGGATGTGCCCGCAACCAAGGTACATGCCCTTGACCGGAATCGAACCTGGGACCCTTGAGTCTGCAGGCCGATGCTCTATCCACTGAGCCAAACCGGTCAGGGCCACAATGTATATAAGTAAATTGCCATGGCCTTCTTCATCATGTGGAGCCCGGGCTCCGCTTGGTGAGGGCTGCTGGTTAAAACTAGACGACATAACTGAAACACCCCGTGGGCCGCGCATTGCTGCATGTCGTGTGTTGTGATATGCCAGACAAACACGAGCGCACCCCTTTTCGGGGACCCTACTCTTCCATGCACTGTGTGTGCCAAACATGACCGCTGACCATCTGATATACAGGTCAAGTGAGGACATAAATGAGTGAAGCCTCATTTTTAAGATAAAAGGATGTGGATGTAAGTTGTAATTTTTGTGCCTGCTGTGGAAGGTCTTGCTCAGGGTTGGCATGTTGCTCCCCCAGGGGGGCTAGGCTCAGCCTAAAGCGCTTGAGCTGTGTGATTCACAGTGAGCAGGAAGGGCAGGTATCACCACCCTGACACCCGCCCCAGGCACCCGCCCCAGGCACGCCTCTCGAGTGCTCCCAACACACACAGGCCTTCCCTTGTCATAGCACTTACCATGATGGGCTGTTCGCTTGCCTATCTCCCCCCATAAAGCGCAAGCTCCACGAGGACAAGGTCCTTAGGACAAGGTCCTTATCTTCTTTGTTGTTGCTATGTCCCTGGAGCTGAGCTCAGCAGATGGGACAGCATGGCACTCAATCAAAGTGGAATGAATTATCATAGCAAACACCAAAACAGAGCTCACTAGGGGCCAGGCCCTGTTGTGAAGGCTTTTCACATATTAACTTATTTAATCCTCATATCAGCTCTGGAGGTACTTACTATTATCATCCTCATTTTACAGATGAGCAAACTGAGGCACAGAGGGGTTAGGAAACATGCCCTTTGTCACCCAGCAGGTAGCTGGAGCTGGGATTATGATCCCTGGCATCTGCCTCCAGAGAATAAATTCTGAACCATTCCCTTCTACTGCCTGCAAATAAATAAGTGACTGACTTCATGGCAAGCCTTAGGAGGTGTCTACACTGAGAATCCTAGGGTCTGGAGGTCACAGGAAGATGCCTGATAGCAGGAAGGGCATCCCTTGCTGGGAACCTTCCCTCTTCCTTCAACTCCCCTCCCCCCTTTTTTACAAGGGATCAAAAAGGAGGAGGTCAGAGGAACTAATTAGATGTTGGGCAAATGCTCCCCAATGTATATAACCAAAGGGCTATGCCGGATCAATAAAGGAATGGGGAAGAACCTGTGTTGCCCTCACAGCCTCTCGGCTCAAGGACCAGAGAGTAGACAGGGATTTGTGAGATCTGGACAGAGAGAGTATCTGCTAACCTGTGGTTTCCATGGAGACACTTGGAAGATGCAGGTGACCTTGCATTTGGGGCTTTTAGACCCAAGGAGGCCAAAGCAGCTCCTGAGGGGTCGGGTGGGATCACCCTGAACTCCAAGGAGTCTGAACGTCAAAGTGCCTGGAATCATGTAGGGCAGACGTATGGGAGGAGACCAGGACGTGTGGGCCTGGAACGCAGGTCTCCCGGCCTCTGGCCCGGCCCTGTCCACGCACTGCCTCACCTCGGCCTGGGTGCACACCGGGAGGAAGCAGAGGGCTGCTGGGGCGCCCAGGAAGGCCTCAGCAAGAACAAACCAATGGCTGGGAACAGTTTTGGCCCTGACCCCATGACAGAGCTCAGGGAGTAGGAGGTGGAGACAAGTCTGGCCATAGGGCTGTTCACAAGCCATGCCGATCTCGGCTGTGATGACAAATGGCCTGCCATTCCCCCCTCTGCCCGGAGAACACACACACACGCCACACGCCAGATGAGGCAGATGAGGCTGAGCTCGATGTGCGGGGGCACGTGATCAGGTTAGAGCTGAAACCCTCAATTTGTAAACCTCAGGCAGGTAAGCTGGAGAGAAACTTCCACATCCCAGAGTGGGTGAAAGAGGGTGGGTGCTGGGGCAGCAGGACCCACCGTCAATTCCTGGCTCCAGTCTGAAGAGCTGTGTGGCCTGAGGCGCATTGCTTATCCTCTTTAAGTCTTAATTTTTCTCATCTGTAGAAGTGTGGATAGACACTCAGTTCGTGGGTTGTTGTGAGGATCAACTTGACTGAAACAATTAATGGCAGACTGAGCTAGCATGCTGCCTGCCACAGCCTGTAGGTGTTCCCCAAGGATTCCTTCTCTCCCTCTCTGCCTCCCTCCCTCCCTCCCTCCTTCCCTCCCTCCTTTCCCTCCACACAATCTGAAGGATAGCAAACTAGCCTGCTGCCCGTCACTTGCTGGAGAGACTTGGGCAAATTACTCAACTTCCCTGAGCCTTGGTTTTCTTATCAGTAAAATGGGAATGAAAATTCCTTCCTTTTTGGGGGGAGGGGGGCGGTTATTATGAACACTGAACAAGTATGTAAAACTCTGAGCACGATTCTTATCACATGTTGATAATTATCGTGATATTCATTGTTCCAGATTTTCCTCCTTGGTGAAGTCCTAATGGGTCCTCCCAATCATTATGGAAGTTCTGCCCAAAGATGGGCTCTGACCGCTCCCTCGGGGTGGCACTGGAGCCAAAGTGGGCATCTTAGTCACCACAAGCAGTGAGGTGGAGTGAGGTCTGTTCAGAACCCTGGATCAGACAGTGCCACCCAGCCACCCTACCCCATCCCTTCCTGGAGCTCCAGGCCAGAGACGCCTCGTGTCAGGGACACTCCCGCTTGTGTAAGGAGGTGCTAACGTGACCACAGGCTTACTTCCCAGGATGCTCCAAGTTCCTTGGAGAAGCTCTCAGAAAATCCCCAAGCCAAAGAAACACAGTTTTTTTTTTTTTCAGCCCAATAACTGAAATTCTGAAAAACCTATTTTCAAAGATCAGGAAACTGGGCATCTCATCCAGAGTCCCAAAGAAGAGGAACCCCATCCCAGCTGTTCCCCGAGCTGGGTACTCTAACTGAATGTTGTTAATATATTTTTCATTGATTTCAGAGAAGAAGGGAGAAGGAGAGAGCAAGAGATAGAAACAGCAATGATGAGAGAGAATCATTGATCGGCTGCCTCCTGTACATCCCCTACTGGGGATCAAGCCCACACCCCAGCACGTGCCCTGACCAAGAATCGAACTGTGACCTCCTGGTTTATAGGTCGATGCTCAGCCACTGAGCCACATCAGCTAAGTAAGCTCAGTCCCCTACTTTAGCAAACGCCAAGAACACAAGAAGCAGCACAGACAGGAGGCGGATTAGGGAGCCCTTAGAAGCAGAGGTCTGGGCTGCTACAGACCTGAGATTTCAGGTTCCATTTCCTCGTTTGTAAAATGAAGATAGTGACACCGGAAGCTCCTAGAGATACTGTTAGAATACAGCAAAACGAGGAAGCACTTAGCATGGAGCCTGGCACTTATGAGATGCTCCAGGTAACAGCGATGGTGACAATAATGACGTCGCTGCTGTGACCGGCCCCATGTTTCTCTGCTCCCAACCTGGCGTCATGCCCAAACCTCCCTCACACGTCCACCTCCATAAGGCTGGCATCACAGACTGTGCCTGTCACACTCCTCATGGGCAAGAGCCCTGACAGAACCAAGCCAAACCCAAGCTTTCTTTATATTGAGTGTTTCAAAGAAATTTTCAGATATATATATATCTCTGAAAAATATATATTCCCTCAAAAATCATTCTCTCAAAAACCAATTTCCTTCTCCAACTCCTACAAACCTTACTAAGGTAAGCACACTTCCATGGCGGGGAGCTCAGGACTTCTGGGCATGCCCCATTATATAGCCGGGCAGTTGCAGTTTTTTAAAAAAATTCCCTCTCCATGTGGCTTCTTCTTTATTCCCCCACTTATAGGAGTTCTGTTGGCTAGTCTTCAGATGGTCCTGCGAGGTTCTGTAGTTGAGTTGTAATTTTGATGTGATCGTGGGAGGAGGCGAGCACAGCGTTTACCTGCTCCGCTGTCTGGACCGGAAGTCCCAGCTGCAGTTTTTAATACGCTGCTGCTTGCGCTCCGTTTTGAGTTGAGCTCTGCTTACCAGAAACATCCACACATCGGCCTTTGCCATCCTGAGCCGCATGGGACAAGCCTGCTCGCTTCTCCCTGCGACTCTTCTCAGTGTGTCTGAGTTAACGCTGAGGCCTGGGCTGTCTATTCAATCGCAATCTTCTTGAGGGACGCTGTCCTTCACGCACACATGACTCATGAACCATCCCGGGGTGCGTCCTCCTGTCTGTGAAGTTATGGTTTGCGGTCCTGATTTTTGTTGTCTTCAGGCAGGCCCTGGCCTCCCCGGAAGAGGCAGGGAGACCTTGGTTGGCTGAGAGTCAGGCACGCCGTGGTGTTTGAGCCCTAGCTGCACTTGTCCTGACCACGCGACCTTGGACAGGTTCCCCAGCCTTCTCCGAACTTCATTTCCTCACCTGCCAGATGGGATAAGGAGCTTAGCTTGCAGGTGGCTGTAACAATTCGGTGAGATCATGCCGGTGTTGAGCCCCGCATAGGGTGCACGTTCAGAAACGGGTGGTTGTGGTTGTTTTGAAGAGGGAAAGCTGCAGAACTCTTTGAAGGGGCAGAGCAAGAGCCAGCTCTCCCTGGAGATGCAGGGAGGGGCCCGGGTTCCGAGGGGAACTCATCCCATGCCAAGCAGATGGAAAGACGATCTCGTGGCAAACAGCTGGAGCCACCAATGCAAACGTCAGCCCTGCTGCCCCAACAAAGGGGCCTTGGGGTGGACACGGCCAGTGCCAAGACAGATGGGGCAGCGGCCAGCTTTTCAGTCAACCCAGATGTCTGTCTTAGATGAAAACTCAAAAATGTGGCTTCAAACAAAGTGGCTTTTAAGGGCCAGGTGCTCTCCAGGCTCTGGCAGGGGGACTTCGGAAGTTCTAAGTGGGGACCTTTGATAACTCCCATGGGGTTAGGGGGGTCGGCTGCATCTGTCACTCAATGAAAGGAGAAGGGGGACCATAGACTAGCCTGGATCCACTGAGTCATCCCCCTAAGAAAGAGGGCCCTGGGGAATTTTTCTGGAAGAAAGAGGATTTGTCTGTGCCATGTAACTGAGACTTGAAGGCAGTCCTTTTTCTGTGTCAGAAATAGCAGCATTCTGACCTCAGGGATGAGAGAGAATCATTGATCGGCTGCCTCCTGCATGCCCCCCACTGGGGATCGAACCTGCAACTCAGGCATGTGCCCTGACCGGGAATCGAACCGTGACCTCCTGGTTCATAGGTT
The DNA here is from genome assembly GCA_004026665.1 of Murina feae. Taxonomy (NCBI): domain Eukaryota; kingdom Metazoa; phylum Chordata; class Mammalia; order Chiroptera; family Vespertilionidae; genus Murina; species Murina feae. Next base: position 12,236 of record PVJC01012151.1, on the reverse strand, counting down.
AATGCTCAATCCCTGAATCATGCCGGTCGGGCATTGATTTTAATTCTTAAGTGTTTCTTAAATTAGTCTTACTCTGCTATTTCCCACTATGCTGCTCTGATCTTTACTTTTTTTTTATTTTTTTGAATTTTCATAAGATTGTATTTGAGGTAAACTGGCAACAGTTGCTGGGAAACAAGATCTCAAATGCTTCCTGATCTCTACTTTTAACACAGACAGCTACATTGCTATGGAAGTTCAGAAGAAGGAGGAGGAGGAGGGGGAGAAATAGTATTCTGCAGGGACATTCCCACAGTCCAGCACAGAGCTTCAGAAGCCAGGTAGTTTAGGGGAAGCAACAAAGTCACACGGCTCCCTGGCTGCGGGCTGTGTCACTCCCTGACCCCTGATCCTGCTAGACCGCCTCACTGAGGATGACAAAGTCCTTCCCTGAGATTCAAACCCTTATTTTATCAGAGAAATAGAGGCTCAGAGGGGCAAAGCCACCAGGGCTGAGAATGTTCTAGAACCCAGAAGTTTTGCCCACTATTCCCAATCCCACCCCGGCTGCAGGCCTGTCTTCCTCCCACTCTTGCACAGTAGCTTGCTTGTCATGCCTCCTTAAAGAAACATCCCCAGCCTGGCCCCAGGCTTGGGCATGGAGCTAGGTGCGTGGCACTCGGTCAACACAAACAAGGCTCCCTGCTCTTGCCCCTTCTCTAGACAGTGCCCAGCTGCACTGTAATGTGTTTTAAATGCGTACATTGCCCTGGTCTCTGTTATTATGTGCTTTCGTGTGCTAGAATGCTTGCCATTCCAGGGTCTGCACCCTGGTGCCCAGCTTGCTGAGTGTGCTGAACACAGTGCGGGTTGGGGGTGTGGCACCTGAGACTGGGAGGGGAGGGCTCAGCCTTGGGTGTGCTGCGCTCCAGGAAATGCTGCTCGCTCTCTCGGTCTCACCTGCATATGCGATTTCCTTGGCTTGGTAAGCAGTCCCCCATGTCTTTGACTGGGTTACTCTGATAAACCTTCGGATCTCATCCTCAATGTCGCCTCCTCTAGGAAGCTTTCCCTGATTCACCTGTTTGAGCTAGGACTTCCTACCCCCCATGTACAGATGTGCAGGTTGTGCTCTGCACAGAACACCACATTAAGGGGATCATTGGCATCCTTGATCTGTATGTTTATACGGACTGTTTGGGCCAACGGAAGGCGGACCTTTCTCTAATTTGCACAAAGGCACTGCAGGACCTACCAGTGTCTAGTTCTGCTGCCTGTTCCCGCTGCGTTTGGCACTGTCTAGCCTCTGCACCAGCACTCTTTCTTTTTCTGATGCCCATTACCTGTCTTCGCCTCCCCTCCTCACCTCCCCCACTCGACTGTAGGCTTGGAGACAGGAAGCAACGGGCGCTGCTTTTGTGGAATTCTCCACGGTCTGCCCAGGGCCTGCACGCTAGGGCCACTTTAAACTTACTGATTGTTGACTGAGTGGCATGTGGGATACGGAAATCTCAAGGGTCAGTGGGACCAGAAGGAAAAAGAAAAACAAGGAAAAAAGAAAAGTGGCAAAATCATCGTTGGCCTGCAGGGGGAGATGCTGAGTAGCCTGATGGCACCCTTCCCTGTGAGGCAGTGGGTCCATTCCTTTCTCCCTTTTTGGAGAGATCTTTCTAATAATACTATTAACAGCTACCATTTATGGACCGAATATTAAGCACATGCATCATCTCATATACTCGCCCCTCGGCAGCCCTGCGAGCTGGCTCTACGACTGTCTGTCTGCCTTTGTAGATCAGAGACAGAGCAGAGAGAGGTCAGCAGGCAGAGCTGGGACTGACAGCAGGTATGCGCTGGGCGTTCAAGCCTGGGAGCTGAATACAACCTTCTGGTGCTTCGCCAAAAATCCTACTGCCCGGCGAAATCGTCACACTTATTTTTAGTTGGGAAAATATGGCCACTGCTCCAAAGCCGGGTCCGAAGTTAGGAACAGCCTTGCCCCTCCCACCTTTGGGCTCCAGTCCAGGCCCCCCACAACGCCAGCTCACTGAGTCCATTGCTGACAGGCCGAAGAAATACACGGCAGCATGGGGCCCGGGAGGGAGGCCTGGAGGGGCAGACAGGCTGCATGGGCAGAAGCCATAGTCCAGGCACAGGCACCTTGACACAGCCTCCCTCTGGCGAGATCAGTGCCCGTGAGAGCAGCACTTTGCTCGCTCCTGACTTCTCAGAGCTTGGCATGCACGGGGTACCCAGCAAGTATCTGCTGAGCGAGTGAATGAATGAATGAATGAATGAATAAAAATATGTTAGGTTTTTCCACTATTCAAAAGAGGGCAGGGAACTGGATTTTCCATACCCAAGGCTGCGGACATTCTGGGACACACGCCCAATTCCTGATTCGAAGAGGCAGAAAACAGGAGGTGAGAAGAAGGCCTGGGGGCCCCTCCAGGGAGAGAACAAGAGAGACACTAAGTCACCAAATCGAGACTCTGGGCCCCTGGTATCTGGGCAGGAGGTGCATGGAAAGGGGTGCAGGGGTAGGAGAGGGCCCAGCATGGGATGGGATCCCTACAATCCGAGCGAGAACACTGGCAACAGGGAGGAGCCTTCCCAGACACTCAGCGGGAGCAGGCAGGCTAGGCTGCCCTGGGCAGAGGGGCTAAGCTGCCTGAATCCTCAACAGCCTCAGCCACCAGCCAGAGGCAGCCTCGAAGCAGATCTGGAAAGGCTGCCCAGCCTATCAGCGTGTTCTACCCACCTGACTTCTGAGACCCTGGTAGGAGATGGGTGGTGGGTAAAGCAGAGGTCAGGCCCTGGGACAGCTCCCCATACCACCCTGGACCCTGGCAGCCAGCACTCACCTGGTCTGGATGGGCAGGGGGCACACAAGGTCACCCCCCAGAAGGCTCCCACACTGCCACAGCAGTCCTCTTGGGTAGTCAGCTCCAGCAGGGGGTTGGCACACTGGAAAAAAGGCCATGGCATGTGTCACCTCTTCCCTCCCCTGCTGTGCAGAGAGATGTCCCAGGGAAGCCTGAGACAAGTGCTCTCTACCCCCATACCTTGCCAGAGGACACCCCACCCCAGGGAGGCTAGGAAAGAGTCAACTGGTGTTCCAGAAGGAAGCTGACAAACCTGCAGTCCACCCAGCAGACTCTAAACTTGAGGGGCGGGACACACCCCAGGTAGGATAAGCTCTTCTCTATGAGGTCTGCAAACTGCCTCCTTCCATGCCTCAGCCCTTAGATAGGGACCCCAAAGAATGGGCTTTCCTCTGTCCAACTCCAGGGTCACCCACGGTGCCAACCTTCCCCACACGGATGGCCCAGGCTCAGGGACACCACAAGCTGAGGGGCCAGGGCAGGCTGGGGACTCAGAGTCCCTATCCCTTGGTGACTGGCGACCTCCCCCAGTCCCCTAAAATCAGGAGGGAGTTCTGGAAACACCAAACTGCAACCCCAATAAAAACCACCCTGGGTCTGACTTAGCTTCTGTACTTAGGTGCCTCGGCTCAGAAAAGCTCATCGGATTTTCCATCACTGACTGCGGTTGCTTCCAGATGGGTGTGAGGTGTCTCTCATCATTGTACCCCCAAGGCTTTGGGGTTTCACCTGCATTTGCTAATTCCTCATCTCTGCGACCTGACTCTCAGCTGAATACCAAACTCTCACCAGATTTAGTGGCCCCACTCTCCTTGCCCCAGGAGCCCCTAGACTCAGCTCCAGGAGAGCCCAGGATTTACGGGGCTGAGGACACTGGCGCCCTGCTCTGTGTGCACTGACAAGTGCCTAGCGGGGCCCAGGTAGGAGGGCAGCCTGTCTGCACTCAGCAATTGTATGCCTAGTTTTCTCATGTGGGGAATGGGACACTCTGCGGACACTTACGTTCCGTAAGAATGAGGAGGAGAGAGAAGAAGGAGCAGCAGAATGGGGGCGGGGGCACTCACTGTTCTGGAAGCTTCCAGTGCTTTCTCACCTGGCCGTTCACACTGCTCAGGTAACACCGGCCCAGCAGCCCCTGAGGCCTGGGTGCCGCCGGGGGCAGTGGCCGAGGGGCTTCTCCATGCCGAGTGGGGATGCTGTTGCTGTCCCAGGGGCTGTGGCCAGGGCTGGCAGGGAGCCGGGGCACAGGTCTGGTCTCCACGCTGTTCTCCTCCGGGGCTGCCTCAGCCTCGCCCCGCACCCGAGCCACCTGGTGCACCTGCACGGAGGCCTCGGGCGGGTGGTGAATGTGCACCTTCACCAAGGAGGGGTTCACAGAGGCTGGGCACAGGGGCTGGGGTCAGTGTCGGGGAAACAGGGCCCCACCCTCTGAAGAGTGTCCTCTAGCCCTGGGTCAGGCGGGCCACTGGCCATGAGTGGCCCCCCAATCCTCCCTCATTTCTTCAATCTCTACACAAACTTCAGCACAATTCCCCAGTGAGGGAGGGACAGGATGAAGGACAAACTCCTTCACTCCTCGCCTTTCAATGAAGGACTTTCATTACCAATATCTATGCTGCCTTCCTGACTCCACCTTCCCCATGATCCTGGGCACCCCTGAGCTCCAGCGCACCGAGCCCATGTGGTCCCACCTTGGTGCCTTTGCTCATGCCAGTCCCTCCACAGAGGGACCCCTCCCCTCCTCTCTGCGTAACCAAAGTACCCATTGTTTAAGGCCTAATCGAAGTCCACCTCCTCCATGCAGCCTTCCCTGACCACCCTGGTCTTAGGGGGCTCTCCATTCCCTGACCTCCTATAGTTTTGTACCTTTAATTTGGCACCTAGTGATGGAAGGCAGGGGAAATGAAAATGTCCTATAATGTTCCCTCTCTCTTCTGTCCATCCTCCTCTCTTGTCCAGGTTCTTGGGTTCCTTGAAGGCAGGACCTTGACCTCATACTCTTTTGTCTCATGCATCGCACCCAGTATGGAGTAAGGGCCCAGCCCCACATCCCAGCCCTGCACTCACCCAGCTGGTTGGAGAGCGGCAGCGTGAAGGTGGACTGCCTCAAGGGGCCCTCCAGCAGGGCCCTGTGGTGGGAGCCTCTCTCCGCAAGCTCCCTGTCCAGCCTTGGGACAGGCAAGTGACAGAACTTCCCGGTGGAGTTGGAGGGGCACCAGCACTCGTCCCTGCCGATGCAGCGGCCTCCGTTCAGGCACGGGATCTGGCAGAAATCTACAACATGGACCTCAAGGTGACCGATGGTGGAGGAGCGTAGCAGCACCCCCCAGGTCGCAGTGGGTGACGACAGAAGCTGGGTGCAGCAGGGCTCCGAATCCGCATGGCGTAGTCTGAAATGCAGGGACTTTCCAGGAGGCCCCAGGGGTGAAGGAGGGGAGAAAAGAACCAGCCCTTGCCTTTTTAAAGAGCCCTTTCATGCCTTTCCTCGACCCCCCAATAACCTGGGAGACAGGGCCAGCCAGGAAGTGTCATCTGAGGGCAGAAGGGACTCACAGATGCGGAAGCCAGACTTGGGGTCATGCCCATGACCACCCTGGCTGTACAGGGTGGTGGTGTCGCCACGCTCACAGCTGTTGGCACAGTGCCCATAGGCACAGGTCTGCTTGCAGATGGTAGGAGTGAAGATGATCTTGATCTTCTTGATTTTCTCCGTGAGGTTCAGCCCTGCAGAGAGAGGGCTTGGGTCCAGGGGGCAGGGCTGAGAGGCACAGCCGTGACCTCCAGAGGATGGTTGAAAAGGCCCAGGGGCCAGGGGTGAGTCTATCCCAAAGGCATTTGCTAAGCACCCACTGGATGCTAGGTCCCATAGTCGGGGCAGGGTAACATCTGTGAACGGGGCAGATCAGCATTTATTGAGGGATGTCAATGTGCAGTCAATAAGCTCATGTACTTTCCTCTCAACGCTCTTGAGTATTACTTTAGGTTGAACCATTAGAAGACGCCATTTCTGTAGGTTAGAATGGTTGAGTATTGGCAGTGTTCCTACATCCAAGCTGATATTGCCCGTTCACAGGTAAGGAAACAGGCTCGGAGAAGGTTGGGTTGCAAGTGGTGCTGCTGGGCCTTGAAGCAAAGGACAGAGAGCAGAATGTAGCTTCACTTAGGGGTGGCAGCAGTGAACATTCAAAGGAAGGGGGTTCATTTGGTGTGGGTAGCCCCGAGAGGGAAGCGCAAGGCGGAGGGAAAGTGTGAAAAGTCTATGTGGCCTCCCATTCAAGAAGCTCGACTGATGGGAGAGGAGGGAGAGGAAGCCGGAGAAAAGTGGAGAAACAAATCTGGGTGTATACGCTGCCAGGAAAGGTAGAGGCTAGGAGAGATACAGGGTGAAGGGGAAGACGAGGGGGCAAGGGGAGGACCTGTGACGGCCTGGCTTTCCAGAGCCATCAAGAAAGCAGGTGTGACCCCTGGACACAGACAATAGGATGGCGAAGGCCTGGGGTGTGGGGGGGGGGAGGGCTAGAAGAGGGGGAGGGGAAGGGGACATAGGTAATACTTTCAACAATAAAGTTTTGAAAAACAAAACAACAACGAAAGAAAGGAGGTGTGTGCCTTAGACAAGAGGAGGGACACCCCTTTTCAAGATGACAAGAAGGGAGGTCATCTTGAAAACATTATACTAACTGAAAGAGCCAGACATAAAAGGGCCACGTTTCATATAATTCCATTCATATGCAATGTCCATATGCAAATCGCTAGAGACAGAAAGTAGATCAGTGAGGCCTGGGGGCACAGGGAATAGGGAGTGACTGCCTATGAGGGGTGTGGGGTTGTTCTTTTTAGAGTGATGACCATGTTCGAGAATTAGTTAACAGTGGCAGTTGCATCAAGTTGTGAACATACTGAAAGGCACTGACGTGTACACTTTAAAATGTAGCGTTGTGTGAATTATACCTCAGTTTTCAAAACGGAACAAAAAAAGAAATGAGGTCAGCATGCTCAGGGGGTGAGGTGAAGGGGGCACTGTGCCTGTGGTGGGGCAGGAAGGGAGGAAGCAGGAGCTCTCCTGGAGGCGCAGGCATGTCCATGCGCCTCAGGGTTGGGACCTGGGACGGTGGGAGCAGTTGGCGTAGCTGCTCTGGGGAGTGGGAGAGTGCCCAGGCACACAGGGAAGGATTGTCGGGCGGTGACCAAGCATGTGCGGAGGCGTGAATCCACAGGGACCACTGGTTGTCTCCTCTGGAAGCAGAGGACCAGTTACAGGTGCTAAGGAAGCAACTGGTTGGGCTGGTCCAGGAGATTTGTAGGAAGGATGAGCTGGAAGGGCCAGGGCCAGGGAGGTGAGGTTCATAGCCGGACGTGAAGGAAGTGAAGGCAGGACCGGTGACAGATGGGGCAGAGATGGAGCAATCAAAGTCTGAGGGTCTCAAAGGGACAAAGCCCCAATCAGCTGGTTTGGGACCCTGGGGGCCTGGCACTGGACAATTGTTTGTTGATTGGCTGAGAGGATGAGGGACAGGTGACAACTCAGCTCTTCAATGAGAATGGAGGAGAGAAGCAAGATGGGGAGATGAAAACCAAAGACTTAGATGCCCTGCTCTTCTAGGGCCCCAAGACAGGGCATCCTTACCCCAGGGGGATGACAGGTGGTCCAGATAGGCTGCCTGCTGGGCACCATCCCTCCGCTCAAGGCCTGGTCCCCCGGGCAGGGCATTGGAAGTCAGCTGGCCGTTGGCTGCGGTGGCCGGGTAAAGCCTGACGGTCCGGGACAGCCCCACGCGCTGCTGGGAGGGGCGGGTCTGGCTGAGCTCACTCAGGCTCCTGTGGAGACAACCATGGCGCAGGGGTTTGCATTGAAGAGCAGTGTTGCTATGCAACCCCTGCTCAAGATGCCCACCCCCACCTGCACCAGAACAGTGCTCTCTCTTTGGCTGCCAAGAAAATGAAGGTGCCCTGGCAGAGGTCTGCACTAAGGCCAGCCAGCTAGGTCAGTGGGAGTGCCTACCCATATGTTGAAGAGCCAGGCTTTGACTGGGTATTCTGGGCAAGTCACTTAACCTCTCTGGGCCTGGGTTCCCTTGACTGCAACATGAAGGTGTTAGACTGATCCCATGTAGCTCTAACATTCTGAGTCTTTGAGACGCTATGGACCAGCCCCTGCCCCCAAACCAAGTCCTGTGCCTAGCCGCTGCCACTTCTTTATTTTTCTTTACCCCCACTCAAGGACATGTTGAGAGAGAGAGAGAGAGGGAGAGAAAGAGAGAGAGAGAGAGAGAGGGAGAGAGAGAGAGAGAGAGAGAGAGAGAGAGAGAGAGAGAGAGAGAGAGAGAGAGAGAGAGAGAGAGAGAGAGAGAGAGAGAGAAACATTGGTCGGTTGCCTCCCTTATATGCCCTGACTGGAGAATGATGTATGGAACAACACTCCAACCCACTGAGCCACCCGCCAGGGCCCTCTGCCCTTTTCTTTCCTTTTTTTTTTTTTTTTTTTAAATCCTCACCTGAGGATATTTCTTCCATTGATTTCTAGAGAGAGTGGAAGGGAAGGAAGAGGGGTAGAAAGAGAGAAAAACATCGATGTGAGAGAGACACATCAATTGGTTGCCTCCCGCATGTACTCCCACTAACTAGGGCTGGGGAACCTGCAAGTGAGGTATGTGCCCTTGACGTGGAATCATACCGTGACCTCTTGGTTCATAGGTTGATGCTCAAACGCTGAGCCACGCTGGCCCTCTGCTACTTATTAATGCAATCTTTCTAGCACATTACGTGTGGCATGGGTGCCCAGCATATACACACTCACAGATTGATTCAGGGGCAGAAGTTAGATTATCCCTTTCATTTGTTTTATTGCAAAAATAATATAACAGCAATATTCAAGGAGAAAAAAATGAATTCATCACCCCCAGCCCAAAAGAGCAAATAATTTTGCATATTTCTTTTCAACCTTTGGTCAAGTATATGTTCTTAAACTATTGTCACCACCTGTAGATTTTTCACTTAACATGCTGTCATGTGTTTCTCTCATTGGAACTCGATGCTAATGGCTCCAAGATTCCTGAGCTCAAATCCCTTAAGGGCCAGCTGAAGACCAGCAGGGTAACCACCAGCTTGCCTAGACAGTACATTCCCACAGTGTTGTCACTTAGTTAAATGTGATGTGCCTACACCCTGCCCAACACTCTCAGGTGTTCAAACAGCAATGGGAAAACAAATGGGTAAGGGACTCTGTGGCTGCGTCCTGCGCCACCCCCTCCCCCCTGCCTTCACCCTCACTGGCAGCTCCACCCTATCTCATTTATAAATGGGCTTTCATATGTGATTTTGCTTGGTTAGTGCTCTGCTGCCAAAAGAAGATTTTTTAAAAATCACTGCAAGATAGATAGGACAGTTATAGCTACCATTCATTGAGCACTGATTCAATGCATCATCTTATTCATGTTATTTTATTGAATAAAAAAAGTAAGTTGCAGAATAATATGGATAGTATGCTTCCAGTTTTGTGTTTTAAGTAAACATCTCCCTTTCTCCCACTAAAACCATTTACACAGGCATTGGAAAGGTCTGGAAGGACCTGTGGACAGGGGCTGCCTCTGGGGAATGAGGGTGCCTGTGTATGTCTAACTGCTGTTCTAAACTTTGTTTCTATATCTGTGGAATTTTTTATAGAAAAAATGCATCCTTTTGTAATAAAAATAAATCTCTATTTCTCCCAGCAACTCCATTTTCTAGATAAGACAACCGAAGCTCGGGAAAACCATGGCAAATGTGTGTAAATGATGAGGATCCACAGTGGACTAGAATGGCTAACAGAAGTGTAGGAATTCAGATGTAAGAAAGACTGACATTTGAACTACCCATTTGAGAGTTGGTTAGGAATTTTACAGTCTTTTGTGAGGAGCAAGACAGTCCAGGTAAGAAAAATAACATAAGAAAATGTATGGAGGTGGGAAGCATGGGCCATATTTAAGGAAGAATAATGAACACAGTTAGATAAAGCACAGCATTGAGGAGAGGGGAGGGAAGGGAGATAATATCCATGCAGTGCCTATCAGGCAGTGGCCTGGTGCGTGCTATGTGCCTTACATAATATATTATCTACTTGTCCAAACAACCCTATGATCAAAACACTAGGTTTGCCCCAAACCACTTTAAACAAAGTAAAATGACAAAATGAGAAAAATATGTGCAACTCGTCTATATCATAAAAGGCCAGTGGCTGTAACGCTGTAACAACCAAATCACTGGTCACCAGGAGGTGCATTGATGGGTCTCACGGTATGGCAGGTCCGCGGGTCTGGGGTCCCACCAGTGTGGCGGGTCTGGGGTCTTGCGCAATTTCGTGCGCTGGGCCTCTAGTGTATAATAAAAGACCAATTGCCATAAAATGTAAAGAGCGCTTACAAAGAAAAAAGACAGACCAATAGCCTGAAAGGAAAAATCAGCAAAGGAATATGAACAGCTCACAGAAAAAAATACAAGTTTTCCTAAACGCATGAAAATATGCTTGATCTTTCTCATTCTAAGAGACGTGCAAATGGAGACTACTCTGAGAAGGCATTCTGTAATCCATCAGATTAGCAACAATCCCAAAGTTTAATAATAAACTGATTTGATGAGATCATAGATTATGCGGAAACAGGCGCTCTCAGATGTTGTTGGTAAGGATGCAAATTGGTGCAGCCCTTATAGACAGCCATCTGGCGAAGTCTACCCAGAGCACAGCGCACCTATGTTTTGCCCCTCTAGTTCCACCTCTGAGACTGCGTTGCAGATAGACCTGCTGTGGTGGATGCTGCAGCCACTTGACAGGCTCCGACCACTATCAGGACCACTCAGCCAACAACTGCTTGAACCAGAAGCTCAAAAGCCCCACCCCCTCGCCGCAAGGTGGGCCCACCCTGCATGCTGCACCCTTAACCCGGCCTGGGCTTGATTTCTCCAGAACCAGTTCTCACTCGGCTCTTCCAACCTGCCCGTTCTTTTTTTTTTTTTTTTAATTTAACTTTATTGTTGAAAGTATTACAGATATCCCCTTTTCTCCACCCATTGATCCCTTCTAGCCCACCTCTGGCCCTGCCCCAGGCCTTCACCACACTATTGTCTGTGTCCATGGTTATGCATATATGCATATACATTCTCTGGTTAATCTCTTCCCACCCACCCATCCATACCTTCCCTCTGAGGTTCAACAGACTGTTCCATGCTTCTATGTGTCTGGATCCAGTTTGCTCATCTGTTTATTTCATGCATTAGATTCCACATATGAGTGAGAGTGTGTGATCTTCCACCTACACATTCTGCTTCCCTCCCCTAGCTCTCCCCCAATAAATCAGTAGAATCCATTTCCCAGCTACACCTCCAGGGGAATCTGACCTAAGATGCTTGTAAATGTCAAAAACGGTGGATGGGCGAGATTATTCCTAACAGCGATACTTAGTGGTAACAATATTTTGTAAAGAATGAAAACAACTTAAGTGCCCTGCCCTAGGGGATTGGTCAAGCAAACTAGGCTACATCCACAGGACGGAGTCATCCGCCCTCCAAACAGAAAGAAGCAGCCCCTCACATCGCAGGGAAGGTCTCCGAGATGCGTTGAAAAGCGGACGAACAGCCCAGATTCGGTCCTCTCGCTGTGCTTGTACAGACAGAGAAACAACAGTCCTTTCTGTGCATTTTTAAATGGTTGACAAAAAAGCAAAAGAAGGATATTTCATGACATGAGAAAGTGATATGAAAATCAAGCTTAAGTTTCCACAATTAAAGCTCATTGGAACACAGCCGCACTCGTTGTCAGAGGCCGCTTTCCCTCAGTGATGGCGGAGCTGAGGAATCGCAGAAACCATCTGCTGTTCAAAGTCTAAACTATTTACTAGCTGGCCTTTTATGGAGAAAAATCTGCTGACTCCCCGTGTGGGACATTGTAAACTTTTGGGTAAAAAGAGAGAAAATAAGGACACCTGTTGCATACATTTGCATATTCATAAAGCAGCCTTGGAAGGATGCCCTGGGAAGTAGTAACAGTGGGAAGTGGGTGGATGGGGAATAAGCTAGGGTTACAGTGTAATGAATACTCTCTCGGTGCCAGCCTCGGCCACAGCCTCTATGCCAGCAATGCACATCGCATGCATTGTCTCTTGTGGGCCACTCCGTACCCCTAAGAGTTACTCACTATCCCCATTTTACAGTCAAGAAAACAGGGGAGGGATTGTCTATGCCTTGCTGAAGGTTGCACAACTCCCAGGTACAGAAGTGAGGTTACCAAACCAGGGAGGTTCATCCTTAAGCAACCCCACACTTGTGATTTCGTTAGCTCTGTTTTACAGATGAGGACATTGAAGTGTGAGAGAGACGTGCCTGGGCTGTACTGAATGGGTAAGG